>JBBPBS010001017.1:13869632-13900418 GCA_037974835.1 Cicer judaicum
TTGAAAGTTCCACGTTAGTTTTATGGAGTTGAATTTGGTCCCAAGCCCAAATTCTAGAAGCGGTATTGTTGAATGGCGGTAGACTTGACTTTTATGAATCCCAAATCTATGTTTTTTTTTTTTTTTTATCTTTTTTAATTTTGTGAAATGGTGGAATTTTATCCCAAGTGTTTTCTTATGCTGATTAATTTCAATATATTCGATTTTTAGGAACATGTATCTTGTGTTTCTATATTACGAGCCTGTGGTGTACCACAGTCCTTTAAAGAACTAAAGATAGAAGTTCTTCATATGATAATCTGATTTCTAAATAGTCTATTAATTGTTTGCATCATCAAAGTGTGTATATGGTTTCTTGGACTTCTTTGTCCCTCTCTTTTAATCTTGTGGTGGAATTATATATGCCAATAATTGGTAAATGATTTTATTTATGTCAGTTTTGCTTTAAATAATGTTCATACTTTCATTTTTACATGATTACAGTAAGTTCTAAGATTATCTACTTAAGTGTGTTTTATGCAAACTCAGGTAGTGACTGCAAGTCATGTAATTATTAACTTATGAACAGTTGTAGTTTTGGTGACTGTCTTGGAACTTAGTAACCAATTAGCTATAAGCCCATGTTCTGTCCAAAAACTACATTTCAAAATCTTTAGTCTGAGTGAAACATGAAATGTAATATAGCTCGGAAGATAGGCACTATAAGACAACAATGCGCAGGCTCACAAATATTTTAAGTGCTGCAGGTGTGATTCTAGGAAAGTCGCCCTAGCTCTTTCTTGAGAAACCAATACGTCATCCCCATAGGCCTTTGAGTTAGCACTCACCTGACATTGTCATATATAATTTTATCACAGGATCGTACTGGGGAAGATACCGACATCTGATGGTCCAACTAATGCGTATACTATAATACATGGCAGGTGGGTTTATAAGTCTTCCATATGTGTAGAAGTCAAAACTATTACGTGCCTCTCTCGAACCTTTTGGCATTTTCCTAAAATTTATTTTTGATTTAAATGTTTAAACTGCTTTTTTTTTGGTGCCGACCAAAGCCTGGTGCAAAAAAGAATGCAATTCCAACCCATCTAGGAATTTTATAGTGATATGAGTATGTTGGAAATCAGTATTTAAATTGTAAATTGTTTTGAATTCGAGTTAATAATTGGTTGTATTGGGATCAGGTTGCGCAGTTACTCCTTATATTTTTCATTTATCATAGCTAATTACTTCTATTATGTTCATGGACCGGTCTATAGTTTGCCAAAGGTTGAACTGTGATAAACTTTTTATCTACTTCTCCTCTCCCTATTATTTTACAACACAATTTAACTTATGGCTAACAGTAACTTGTCATGTCAATGCAATGTTAACATCAATGCTGACAATCTGCTTTAGGTTTCTGCTTCTATTTTGGGTGTGTGAAAAGTTTATGCTTTTTATTGCTATCTGATCTGATATGATATTTACCTATTAATCATTTTGTCGGTTTTTTTTTTACTTGATTTTACATTGAATTGGGATATATATGTCATCTTATTTCCTTATTTAATTTCTTTGAGGAAATTATGTGAGTTCCTTTGTGAAGTGATGGGGCACGGAGTCAGAACAATATGAATTAGGAATAAGTTTGTATTAATAATTTTTTCATTTTCTTTTTGCATCGGTTGAATAGTTTGATTATTCATGTTGAATCATAATCAATGGCTTGCATTTTGATGTGTATTTTTTTTTTTTATAATTGTTGTTTTTTATTGGTATTACAATAAAATTCCAAAGAATGAAACGTCTTGCCCTAAATGTAATGTAACATTGCTTTCTATTTGCAAGTTACAAATTTGCAATATTCGCAAATTGTGGTTTTATATGTTTGCTTCTTTGGTCCCGTTGTATGTTTTTTCTGCATGTATTGTATTTTCCTTTTCTGCTGACCCTACTTACTGGGATAAGGTTTGGTTGTTGTATTTGTATTTTCCTTTTCTGGTCATTGATTTTATATCTGATACTAAGGTATAATACTAATTTGTAGTAGGATGTATAGGATTCATTTTATTAATTTCACCCTTTAAATTATTTTATAATGATATACACAACGTATTGCATGCGAATGAGAATTATAGGTTTCAGAGATGCTTAAATAGCTTGCCTCTATTGCTTTTTTTGGAAATTACCCAACTGTGAATATATTGCAGGCCTTTAAGTAATGGTCAGAGAGGAGAGGTATATGAGGTTAATGGAGATCGAGTTGCTGTCATCTTGGATGTTAATGAAGAGAAGGCCAATGAAAGTGAGGTGGAAAACTCTAACAATGATCGTGCAAAACCACCAATTTATTGGATACATGGTACATTTTTCTTATTCAAAACATTGAAGAACTTCTAGCTTAACTTTTAAAGTCAGCTTCCATATATTTTATATGTTTAGTTGATTGTTAGGACTTCGAAAATATTGTGTCAGCTCTTACATAGATTTTTTAATCTAAGATTTTTATGTTTTCAAACTAAGACTTTTAATTTTTTATTCATTTTCAAACAGTTAAGGACATTGAGAATGATCTTGATGCTCAATCACAGGATTGCTACATAGCAGTGGAGGCTTTATGTGAGGTACAGTGTTTTGGTATTTTTCTATGTTTTGAAACCTCATAATAAGAGAATCAAAATCTTGTGTTAATGATAGGTGACCCATGACCGTTGCTTTTGCAGGTTTTGAATACCAAAAAGCCTCTTATAGTCTATTTTCCGGATAGTTCACAGTGGTTGCATAAATCAGTTCCTAAATCCAACCGAAATGAGTTTTTTCACAAGGTTGAGGAGATGTTTGATCAGTTATCTGGCCCCGTAGTATTGATTTGCGGGCAAAATAAAATTCATTCAGGATCAAAAGAGAAAGAACAATTTGTAAGCATCACTTGCTATTTTTTCGTCATGAAATAATATATTCTAAATGTCCGTCTCAAATGCATTTTATTTCATTTAGCAAATAATATCATTTTAGTGTTAACTTTCCTCCTTGATCATGTGCAATGTTTGACAGACTATGATACTTCCAAACTTTGGACGTGTTGCTAAGCTGGTAATGTTTTTTATCTTTTTTATAAATTTATGCATTCCTTCCAATTGTCTATGGTAATATAGTTTTGAGTTCAAATTATGCTGCTGTTGAATCACTTTCTGTTTGGATATGGATTAAGAAATCAGTGGTCAATAAAATCATAATAGTTGCATTATTGAAATCACCAAAATTATCTTTTTGGTCCTATTATTAAATTCCTTTTCATATTTGTCAACAGCCTCTTTCTTTGAAGCGGCTGACTGATGGGTTTAAGGGGGGAAAGACATCAGAAGATGATGAAATTAACAAGCTCTTCTCTAATGTTTTGTGTGTGCATCCACCAAAGGTAATTGTTTTGTATTTGCATCCACATAAGGTAATTGTTTTGTATTTGCATCCACGTAAGGTAATTGTTTTGTATTTGCATCCGCATAAGGTAATCATCAAAGGTAATAATTTGTCAAACACCAATATTAAACATTTAAACTTTGAACATCTCAGATTCTCTGTACACTATCCCCACCACTTTACAAACAATTACATAAATGGCAATATACAGGTATCATGGAGGAAATTTGTATTCATTATCAAGACAAGTCAGACATATATTTGGAATCTTTTCATAATAGAAGAATAAATGGCCTATTTGCATCTGTATCGATGTTTCTATATATATCTTCAATAACAAGGAACAACGTGGAAGAAAACAATGCTTCATTGTTGTAATTTAAAGCAAATGAAAATTGAAAATAGAAACATTTTCAAACGGAAATTTCATATCGGTTTCACTGTTGATTGTATTTGTATCTTCTTTAAGGTTTTAGATTGAGGATTATTAAGCTATTGACATTATTTACAATTTGATAAAAAGGATTTGAATATGTTGCTGCTAATTTTCTTTTTGGTCTGCATATCTATCATCTGCGTTGTTTATGTCCCGGTTTCATCTAGTCTGTATGATGCATTACAGGATGAGAATCTACAGACAGTATTCAAAAAACAACTCGAGGAAGATAGGAAAATTGTGATTTCACGTAGTAATTTGAATGAACTACGAAAGGTGATTCTTAGTTTTCTGAAGCTTATACTGTTACTTTGATGATATATATGTATGTGCAGTGTCAAATATGTTTTGTCTCAGTAAAATTGTTGTACATAGGTTTTGTTTCTTGTTTAATTTTCTTTTTTGTTCCTTGAACAAAATAAAAAAAATGTACTTTTAGTCTCTGGTGATTGGTGAGGGACTAAAAGCACAATATTTTTGTTAATGCAGGGACAACTAATAAAATTTTAATAGAGATCAATAATAAACTGTCATTTTCGTAGAGGCGAAATATATATGTCAAGTGTGTCTCCCTTGGAGTATGTTTTCTATGAATGCATTTTACACCATCAATATTAAGCATTTATAACTGGATTTTATGTTGCAGGTTCTTGAAGAACATCAGCTATCGTGCATGGACCTCTTGCAAGTGAATACTGATGGAATCATTTTAACAAAGCAAAGTAAGAGACTGTAGCTAATTTCAAAGCTGTTTCACTTGTTTTTTTTTGTGCTTTTGTCTTTTCTTCATCATGGACTGTAATAGTATCTTCTATTTATGCATCTAATTTATTTCCTTTATTGATTGACATTTTAATCACAATGGATGTGGTGTTTGTTTTACTGAATTAGAACACTAATATGAAATTGAGTGATGACTAAAACAAGTGGCTAAAAAAATAAGCTTTAATGTTTGATCAGTAGTTCAAATATATTTGTTAATTGAGTACTTGATTTAAGTATTAGTAGTTCAATTGATTGGTTGGTTGATGATGATGAGATGGACAACATAAGTTTTAAGCTCATTTTAAGTTTTTGTTGTTTTTACCCCTCATGTATTACATCTTTATCTCTTTCAATGTTGATCAACTCGAAATAGTTTTCACCTATGAAGTACCAACTCTGACATAGGCACTGGACATGACACATACACCAAGACATGATGAAATAATCACAAGATAAAGAAGAGGCATCATGTCTCTTAAAACTAATAGTTAAGTCCTATTTTATTTTAATATTTAAAATATAATTAAGTTGACTTTATATAAAGAAGTTATTTTTTTCTATTTTAAAAACCGAGAAGTGTCAATCTATGAGTAGGTGTTAGCTCATTCTCTTGGCCTGTGTTCTAGCCGTGTCTGAGCCACAAATTTTTTTAACTGGACACTGATAATGGGTTTTGGAATGAAATGTACGGTGAAGGCGGTAGTATTGGGATTCGGGGGCTGATTTGGAAGGAAGGGTTCTTCTATTACTAACTTATCACCAATGCTTGTTATAGCAAAGCAAGTTGCACAAGTAAAAGTAGCAAAGGACCTCTAGATAGATTTCAATTTACACTTTTAAATAGTTTCTGTCAAAATATATTAGTCAGTATCACCTTTTTGATGTATCCTCTAACTTTTTCATATGGTTCAAGGTACCTCTGTTTTGCGCGGATATATCGGGTAGTATAAGTAATAATATATTTGTAATGAAATGTAGGCAGACTCTAATTTTGTGTAGGAATGTTAATATATTACAAGTTAACAATAGGGGTAATTTCCCCAACTATTTATTTTTTATGGTTAGCAATGTTTTATAAATTTATATCTTTGTATGGCATTGTTAGATTTCTAATAATGTTAGTTTTGAGATCATTGATACATGTAAAGAGCAAGATTGAGAGGATTTAATTGTATTGTAATTGAATTTCTATTGAAAGATTTTGTTACAGAAATGGAAGGGGGTGATCCCTTGTATAGGCCTAGGCTAATCAAACAATATTAACTGAAATCTATTCCTTAAGGCCCCCTACAAGCTCAGCTTAGAGTGAAGGAGGATCACACACAATGAGTTTCGACACCCGTTCTAGGCATGTCCATCTCCGAGATATGTCCACCATGAAGGTTTATAACATATTTTATTAGAAAGAAAGGGAATACAATTGTAGAGCAGTAATCCTCTTAAAGATAGTAAGGGGAAACAATATGCATCATCTCAACTGAACCCTGCAATCCCTTTGCAATACTGTCAATGAAAACTTCGGGAAAGACCTTGTTTCTTTAAACCACAAGGAGGATAAAAATATGTTTTGTAGTCTAGCATCTTGTCTAAACCATGTCAATTTTGAAAATACTTGGTTTAACTACATCAAATTAGTTACTTATATCATCAATGGATCCTGGTAATAAGTTCCCTAAGGCGTAGCTCAAGTGGTTGAGTTGGGACACCTGAATGAGTTTGAGAAGGAGATCCTATGTTCAAACTCCAACTACTAACATCACATACTAACATTTGCCTATGAAAAAGTTTCCTAAGGGATATTGTTAAGGAAATTTATAAAGTTGCAAGTTTTTAATGAGAAGTACAACATTTAGTACATAGGGAACTTATAAATATTTACTCTTTACATTAAGTACAACATTTTAATCTTTAGCAAGTTCCCTATATAGGCACTCATTAGCATTTGCCACAGTCAAACTTCATGTATTTACATTTCATGACTTGTGTCGTTTAATTTTGTTTTCAGAAGCTGAAAAAGTTGTTGGCTGGGCAAAAAATCATTACTTGTCGTCATGCCTGCTTCCTTCTGTTAAAGGAGAAAGATTGTGCCTACCTCGTGAAAGGTATATGTGTAAATTGTATCATTCTATTATATATATATAGGGTAGAATTTAAATCTCATTTGCTTGTTCATTCCCTTGTGTGAAGTCTTGAAATTGCGATCTCAAGGATGAAAGGCATGGAAACTATGTCACGAAAACCTTCTCAGAACCTCAAGGTGGTTTATTTTTCTGTAACTTCTAAGTAATCCTAAGTTCAGGGTCTTTTTATATGTTGAGTTTGATCACTCAAATATTTGTTAACAGAGCCTTGCAAAGGATGAGTTTGAGAGCAATTTCATTTCAGCTGTTGTACCTCCTGGTGAAATTGGGGTGCAGTTTGATGACATAGGGGCTCTTGAAAATGTTAAGACAGCACTTCAGGAACTTGTTATTCTTCCAATGAGAAGGCCTGAGCTTTTCTCTCACGGAAACCTGTTGCGGGTAATGGTCCTTGTTTCTTGTATGCTTTCTGAGTGCAACCAAATCAATTTTGTTCTTTTCTTTTGTTGTGTGTATTAAATTGAAGATACATATTTCAGCCCTGCAAAGGAATATTACTTTTTGGTCCTCCTGGCACTGGGAAAACTCTTTTGGCCAAGGCACTTGCAACAGAAGCTGGTGCAAATTTTATCAGCATTACCGGTTCTACCCTTACATCAAAGGTAATTTTATCATAGTTCATCTGCCCTTTTCAGTTGATAAGTTTATTGCAACAAAAATTTGGAGGACTGTGCGAGTTCTCATAGTCTATAACATGTTATTTGTATTAATCCTATTAAGTACCTCCGTCTCTCATAGTCTATAACATGTTATTTGTATTAATCCTATTAAGTACCTCCGTCTGATGACAAATTTGACCATAGTGGAGCATAGATGAGTAAGAAAACATTCCAGAGAATCTAATGACGAGTATACTTAAGTATGAGCAAATGGGTCTAAAGTTAACCAGTTTTTATATTATCAAGTTCCTTTAAGTTTTTGCATTAATTTTTTTTATATGAATTGTTTCAGTTGTTTAAGGGCGCATGAGTTTATTCTATATTATGTGATATCTATATATATTTGTTTCTTTGCTGATACAGTGGTTTGGAGATGCTGAAAAACTAACCAAAGCGCTTTTCTCATTTGCCAGCAAGCTTGCACCTGTCATTATATTTGTTGATGAAGTGAGTGACTGAATGCTTACCTTTTCTCGTCTTTAGTTTTGCTTTTTGTAAACATGCATGGTTTTCTAGAAATAGAATGTACTTGTTTCTGGTACATTGAATTTTGCAGCTTTAAGGATTCCAAGATTCTTAATATCTTCATTTAAACTGTTTTGTAAAGAAAAACTAATATATGCCAAAAAATAGTTTCCACTTTCTAGGAATGCACTCTCAAAAGATGAAAAAAATCTGAAGTAAACTGGCAGTCTTTCATCTTTTGTTAAATAAGTTGTATTGAAGTCAGTGCTCTATCAGTTTATCTTACTCTATGATGACTTAGAAAATTGATTTCTGACTAGAAATATATCGTAGGTTGACAGTTTGCTTGGTGCTCGAGGTGGTGCTTTTGAGCATGAGGCAACTAGAAGAATGAGGAACGAGTTCATGGCAGCGTGGGATGGATTGAGGTCAAAAGAAAATCAAAGAATCCTCATTCTTGGTGCAACAAACCGGCCATTCGATCTTGATGACGCTGTTATTCGTCGTTTACCAAGAAGGTAAACTGTAAGATTACTCTTAGAAATATTTGCTGAAGGGTGAAAACAAAGTGACAACAATGAGATTATTAGTGAAAACAGGAAATAAAAAAAAATTTAAATCTTCTGCTCAATTATCACATTTGTTAAAATAGTGAAAACAAGTGACACTTTTGTGATTATTAGTGGAAACAAATTACACTTTCTTTGCTAACCGATCTTGCATTTGTCTAGGATATATGTCGATCTACCAGATGCTGAAAACCGAAAGAAGATTCTAAGAATATTCCTTGCAAAAGAAAATCTCAATCCTGAATTTGAGTATGGGAAACTTGCTAACTTGACCGAAGGGTACTCTGGCAGTGATTTGAAGGTAAATATCGTCATGTGACTAAATAGGAACCGCTACATTTCATTCACCATACTGGATCACGTAAGGAATTTTGTGTGTTGGGGGGGAGAGTTCACCGAGAATGCCCCGTTATATTACCTCTCATCCCTTAGATTCCTCACATGATCGAACATAATGCCTAATAATATTAATAATATTCTCACGTGCTTCTTTTGCTTCAATGCATAATATTCTTTGGTTAACCGTCTCAAGTCGTATATCTCATGCTGCTTCATTCTTATATTTGGCAGAACCTATGTGTTGCTGCAGCATATAGACCTGTTCAAGAGCTCTTAGAAGAAGAAAAGAAGGTATAAAAGCGTCTTTCTTAATTGATAAACGCACAATAAATAAACTTGCTCGGATTTCTCGCTGTGATTTCTGTTTTTCACTTCACATATTAAAAAATTTCACAACCACAAATGCACATTCATCGACATATGTCGGGAAAATTTTAGTTAAAAATGAAAAACCTCCAATATGGGAGGGAGGCTGACTTCAGAGCTGCGGCGTTGCTGCCACTTACTCCGATTTGTTTGGATGCTAACTAACATGATGCTATCTTTTGGCTTGCACAGGGAGAAAAAGATGGTACAACTTCAGTATTAAGGCCTCTTAATTTGGATGATTTTGTGCAAGCAAAATCAAAGGTATATAAAATTTTATTTTGTTATATTTGAATCGTTATGTTCCTGTCTAAAAAACTGTTTGTCTTTCTCTGCATTTGTGACACTTTTTAATGCAATTTCCCTTTGTTTTTTGAACATGAGTGTTAGATTTAAGTTTATTGTTTTTGCTTGTTTTAACCATTTTTAAAGCTTATTGTACTCTTATTGAACCTCTCTTAGACATCTTGAGGTCTATTTAGTTTACGAAATTATTTTATGTTTTTCCTTTGTTTTCGAAATATGAAACGACTGAGCGGTTGAAATGTGTAGGTGGGTCCGTCCGTTGTGTATGATGCAACAAGCATGAATGAGTTGAGGAAGTGGAATGAAATGTACGGTGAAGGCGGTAGTAGAGCAAAAGCACCATTGGGATTCGGGAGCTGATTTTGAAGGAAGGGTTCTTCTATTACTAACTTATCACCAATGCTTGTTATAGCAAAGCAAGTTGCACAAGTAAAAGTGGCAAAGGAGCTCTAGATAGATTTCAATTTACATTTAAATAGCTTCTGCCAAAATATATTATCCAGTATCACCTTTTTGATGTATCGTCTAACTTTTTCATATGGTTCAAGGTACCTCTGTTTTGCGCGGATATATGAGTAGTATAAGTAATAATATATTTGTAATGAAATGTAGGCAGCCTCTAATTTTGTGTAGGAATGTTAATATATTACAAGTTAACAATAGGGGTAATTTCCCCAACTATTTATTTTTTTTGTTAGCAATGTTTTATAATTTTATATCTTTGTATGGCATTGTTAGATTTCTAATAATGTTAGTTTTGAGATCATTGATACATGTAAAGAGCAAGAGTGAGGATTTAATTGTATTGTAAATGAATTTCTAATGAAAGATTTTGAAAATGGAAGGTGGTGATCCTTGTATGGACCTAGGCTAATCAAACAATATTAACTGAAATCTATTCCTTAAGCCCCCCTACAAGCTCAGCTTAGAGTAAAGGAGGATCACACACAATGAGTTTGGATCTGAATTCTTCAAAATTAGTAGGAGAGAGATCCTTGAGCGTGATATTTGCACACTCCTGGTGGTCAGGAATGTGCACAACCCAAAACTGCTTTTGAATGACCGTTTTACAAACAAAAAACAAATCAAGTTCCATGTGTTTTGTGCTAGCATTTAGAACTGGATTATGAGCCAAGGTTGTCACAATGAATGTTTGGAGGTGAGAATCGAACACGTTCAGTCAAAAGAGATTGGATCCACGAGGTTGCCAAGGCAAAGGCTGCAATATTTAGCCTCCGTGCATGGATCAATAAATGACAAGTTGCTTATTAGTCCACCATGATATAAAGTAAGATACAAGCAACAGATGTAGAATTATCGAGATCGGAGCCCCAATCATCATCACAGAAGACCTTCAGAGACATGGGAAGTGTTGAAACAGGATTGAGATGCAAACCCCAACAGGTTTAGAGGATGATCCTGATTTGGTTACTGGTGCTGGGTTTGGCTGAGAGGATGAAGTAGAGAGGATGAGTGGGTAGAGTCTTGATTACATTTCTATTTTCACTCCACTACCTTGTATACCATTTTATACAAACTATAGATTACAAATTGCATCCAAGAACACAATTGAAGGCAAATATGCTTGATTTAGGAAGCTAGAACACAATTAGCATCAAAACACATTGCACCACACAAAACATAACGAATCCTATGGATTGAACAAATACATAACTTTAAAAGTTTCTCCATGACACTACACAATACATCCAATATATTGTGGAGAACAACAAAAAACATCACAGAAAGACTTTAACTTCAATCCTTGTCAATCTTAAAGGAACCAAAGCATAAGCTGAATCACCAAAAACTTAACATCCATCTTCACCTTGGTAATGGTATTCTCTGCTCCAAGATCCTTCTAACTTTCTCTTTGCAGAAGAATCCTCAACCAACTCATTGCTCCGAAAGAAATAGGTCACAAGAATCCAAATTCAATTTGCTACGTTGATTCAGTCTCGGGCCATACAAATTTGCGTAACATATGCCTCAGTAGGTGATAGGCCATATACCATTGTTGGCCAACCTCAAAAAGGGCACGTAGGCTACAAAAGTTGGGTCTAGGCATGTAATTTGTAGTGTAACATCTTAAGATTTAATATCGAAGAAACAATTTAATGTTTACATAATCTAATAGGCATTTACTCTGTAGTTTATCCATAACTCAAGCGATTATTTGTAAGAAAAAAGAACTAAGGGAATAAAAAAAATAGTTCCTTAAAGCAATACCTTTATATTTTTTCATCTCTCCATACTAATAATATACATAGTTAGTTGGCCATAAAAAACCGGCCATTGAAGCTTAAGAAATCAGCCACCCTCTAAAATACCACCCAAGAGTCAAAACAATGTATGCCAGCCTATGCTATTTTTTTCACTCAACCAAACGCAACAAAATAAGCAAACCAAATAAAGGGGAAATTTATATACAACAATTAAATACCTTTTCCCCCCAATGAAATGAATATACATACATACAGGAAAATGAACATCGAAAACTAATTTACAAAACAGTGTTTATGTGTAGTGCTTTAAGTAATGAAGTTGCCATCTGTTTGACCAACACTTGGCCATCTCTGCGTTCCCCTATTAAGTTTTGAAGTTTCTCGGGTAGATCGTTCTCCACAATCAGCTTCTTGGGCTGAGGGTGATGCTCATAAACAGCCTGCCAGAACATTTGTAAGGCATGTAAGTGTAATTGCACATTTGAAAGAGACGCATGTATAATCTCTTTTGGGGCGGATTTTGAATACAAACTTGCATGTTGCATTTTAAACTAAACCATGTGAACATTAAAATAAAACAATGTTCTAATCAATCTATTGAATGAGATAAGTACTGTGTCTGTCTATTCAGCCCGCACAATTAGATATTTATACCAAGCAAATTATTATTTTCAAGAGAAGATAATAATCAGCATATGTACAATGAATAGTATTAACTAATACTACTCACTCATTTCACATTCACTTCCAAGCCAACATTTTATACATGTGTTGTAAACATGTAATTCTAATACACCATATTTCGGAGAAGGGTAACTATTCTTTCTGCAAATCATCTAAATATATATCGGGATAAAATGATAGAAATGTTCACTATCACTCATTACCAAACATACATTTGCACATTTACACATTTGAATTTTATATGACGATAAAAAATAGGAGTATATGCATAAAGAAACGAAAGGATCGAAACTTTTCTTGTTACTTGAAAAACCATAATTTAGACCTCCAGACATCTTATCAAGGTTTTGAAGACAGCATTTTTTTATGTTTGTTAACACTAAACTGGGATAAATATATATGCAGAGAAAACAATTTGTCAAATGAAGGTCATTGACTTATTTTATCATACATTACTATCTGAAGTTCTTCACTAGATAAGAATGTAATATTGAACTAATTCAGTATGTTAAGCCACACACATGAACTGGAGTAAGTTCATCTTAGCTTTTCTCTATGATTACAGAAGAAACAATGCAAAACCAAGTTAACTCTATACCATGTGAGGTGTGGTAGTACCCACCAGAAATTTCATACCTTTATTAGTCTGAGTAAATTAAGACGAGCTATAGCATCCTGATGATCAAGCCTTGCAATGAGTAATGGCGTTAATCCATTAACAGCCAAGGTGGTATTGATCCGGGCAGATTTTCTGCAATGTCGTTATTATATGATGACATTAAATAAAATAAAAATCCAGTACAAAAGAAAGTAAGAATGATAACATTAGGAGGAAAACGTAAGGAATGATATTTGGCTAAATACAATATCACATAACTGGATTTCAAGCAATGATATTTGGCTAAAGATCTCAAGGTCCTTCTGTGAGCTAACTTAACTGGATTTCTGACCTTTTCCTTATTAGGGTAGCCAGACTCGCAATCCAACCTAACCTACTTCCACCCCTACATCTTAGTTTTCTAAGATTTCCTAAAAGCAAGTTACTAATGATTCTCTAGCCTCTATAAGGCCCCAGCAAAAAGTGGGACACCATCTTGGCCTTTATACTGAGCTCATCTATGGATGGACAAGCACACTCTTACAAAAATCTAAAAATCTTTTTTTATATTTGCATGCCAGATTAATTCAGCCCACATAGAATACAAATTATTCAGCCTAAAGGGCAGATAAGGCAGGCAATATAAAACATAAGAAGCTGAATGATGTTCCCACCCAGTTTTCCCTCACCATCTCTTACTTTTTCTATAGTAATTATATGCTACTAAGTACACACTAGATATCATCTAACCCATTGCCTACTTTGGTAGAATCTTAGTTCTTTCTCTTGCATCCATCCGTTTAACTAATTAACTAATACAAGTAAAACACTTGTCCATCCTATATTCATTAGCCTCATAATAGGAAAAGGGATGTTGGTGCAACCCTTTGTTTATAACCCATGAGTGAAAAACTACTTTATCAAATAATAAAGCATCAAAGGGACACAAAACCAAATACTTAATTGGACAAGTGGAGAGAAAGGATTTAGAAACTATACGTGATGATTTTCAAGAACGGCTCCAATATGTGTACAAAATGCTGCTCTGGACAGCACTGAAAGAACTTTACAAGCTTTTGAACTGCATCCTTCTTCAGCAATGCTTGTTCAACCTTCCTATTATCATTGTCATGGGCTAAGCAAACAGCAATTGAATCAAGTGCTGTTACAGACCAGAACTCATCCTCAAGAAGGTTCAAATATACATCCAAACCACCATGAGCCCTTAGCTGCTCCCTTGAGTTGCGAGATGCATGAGCCATGTCACACAACAGAGGCAATGCATATTGTTTCAGGGGAGAATTTGATGTGATGAATTGCATCAGATGGGGAATGATTCCATTTTCAGCTGCTTGTTCCTGTCTCCTCTTATTTATCTTGCATAAGTTGAACAATGCATTCAGGACCTATGAAAGAGAAATATAAGATGAGATTCAAGCCAACACCACAGAGAAAGATACAAATACCCACACCCTCACCACAAAGCAATATAAAGAAGGAATAGAAAAAATTAAGCATTAAAAAACAAATCTGTTGACTATAATTAAAAGTCATTATCTCCTTGTAGATTAGACAGGATTTTCAGTTACTCTGTATTCTCTAGATTTTAGGGAATGCTGATTCCTATTCTTTGTACATATTAATATATTATATGATTGTACTCATGTGATATACACAATGTTCTGCATTCAGATTGAAGCATTTCGATAAAATCAAAAGCAACAAGTGAAATGAAATCAGAAAAAAGCAGTCCAAAATAAATCTAGAACATGCTAGACTTATAGTACTGTTGGCACTAATTTTTTATTTATTTTTGGAGTAGCAAAAGAACCTCTGTAGTTGCTACATGACGACTACTAAATTTATTGGGACGTTTTTGGAAGTTGCGTAGGAAGGGGAGAAAGGAAAATTAGTTGGGACAATTAGGCAAGTTACTTAGCAAGAGGATATTAGACAAATAAATAGGGGAAGGAAAGACGGAAGACATCATTTTGTATACTTGATGACATGTGTGTGGAAAGGAGAGATCCTCTGTGAAGAGATGGCTCTAAGGAAGAATCTTATTCTCCATTTTCTGTTCAGTTTAATAATATACTTCTCTTCTTTTGATTCATTCTATCTTACTTTCATTTCAATTTCAATAGGTTCCTAACAGAAAGTTAAGGAGAAATATATGTATGCTTTATAAAATTTATTACCTACCTCTAGTCCACTACCAATCAATCACGTGATGAAATAAGTTTTTCAAATATTGAAGAGAACAATAAATAGCATTTATGCCCCAAAACTAAATTTTAACAATAGTAAGAAGGTCAGTAATACTCACCTCATGATGTATCTCTGATACAAGAGACCCTTCTTTGAGTTCAAGGTTTGGTATCAAGTATTTAATTGCTTCAGCACGCTGAAGATTTTCTAAGCAATTTGGATCAGTTGACAGGTGATTAATACACTTCAGTATCTAAAAATATGCCAAATGGAAAAATGGTTAGAAAATATGCAGTGGGATATAAGCTAAATTACTAAAGGATATGTTGTGTTGTACCTTCAACAAAATAGGCGGTTCTACCCTATTAAACATCTGGAAAAGTCGGCTGAGCAAGCTTTGGCTACACATATAAGACTTCACTGTTGTGTCCGCTTGTGCAAACTCAAGCAGAAGATCTGCCACTTTTTCAAGGTACTCTTTCGCAACTTCTGCATTCAATGATGAAACCATGTGCGAAAGTAGTCCAGACGAAGTAGCACTACCTGGTCTAGCATTTAGAACACCTGAACCAGACAATACACCTGATGCTGTCTGAGATACAATCCCAGATGTGGAAGCAGCTCCTTCACTAGAACCAAAAGTCCCTAATTTCTTGGGAGTGACTCTTTGAGACGCTCTAGCACTGGAGTCAAGATTTCCATTTTCCCTTCCACGTTGAGAAACATCTGTACAACCATAAAAAAGTCCACAGATACACAAATAAAGACAGCAAACCAAAAAGAAAGCAGAAATTGAATGTAAAAAAAGTTTAAAAAAACAGCATTTCTGTTGGCCAATATTCTGGTCTCTTCCCCTTATGTGCTGTGCTGTATTCTAGATTATTCGGCGTCAGTAACTAACTAAATTACCTTCAGTAAGTTACAGTTAGGTATTTACTATTGTAATTAGTTAGTAATTCGGTCATTCAATGAAATCTGGTTCACTCTCACCATTATAGAATTGTACAGGTAAATTTCTGTTATTTATTCATTTAAAACATCTTCGCCAAAAAAGCAGATAAATCTTTATTACCTGCAAATTCGGCCATCAAAAAGTCCAGTTCACCATTTGTTTTTTTCTCGGAGGCATGTAACAAAGGGAGTACACTTTCATGTCTTTCTAACCCTGAAAACTGACGTACATATTCAAGCTGTCCAGAGTAACGTCCAGATGGTGGCTCTTTCTCCAACAAGCTAAGAAGAGGCCTAACTTGCTCTTGCTGGGTAGCTCCTGTTATGGATAACCCGTTAGAGGAAGTTTCTGTCAATTTTGAAGGCCTATCTGTGGATGTCCTGTTGGCAGAGATACTAATACGTTGCTGTCTGGGTTCAAGATCAGCTCGAGATAGGTCACTTTTCCAACGATCCACATTCTCTCTCTCTTTCAATGTACCTGTTGAAGATTCTTTGGATGCTAGATTTGAACTCTTCTCTAGTGGCACAGCTTCAGCTGCAGGATTGCTTGATTGAGGTCTATCAACATCCATTTGGTAGTTAGCATCTGATCTTCGAGGATTGGAGAATGAAGAATGTGAAGGCTCTAAGTGATTATCAAGTACTCCTCGCCTTAATTTAGGAAGATCTTGCTGATCTGCTGAAGAGAGCAGTGCCTCATTCTGACTGAAAAAGGGATGTGTGGGATCCAAGATACCAGAACGTGGTCGTTGAGTCGATCCATCAACTAAAAATCCACCCCCAGTCATAGATGCTAATCGCGTTGACTCATTTAAGCTATAAAGTGTATTTATAAGCCTGAGGAGTATGCCGTTTTTTGCAGCTATCCGGCAAAAATCATTTCTAGGCGTTGACTGCTGAAGCTTAAATACCTGCCACATGCCATCAATCGCCAGATGAACCATCTCCCTGAGACAGAAATAGAGTAGTCAGCTTTCATTGTACAAAATATGAGATTTATTGCAAATTATAAGCTTATACACATGCACGCTAGAAGAAGCAAATAGAAAAAACAGAGAAGTCTGTTTCGTGTTAATGATAAAGGAACTAAATATAAAACAAATCTTAAAATGCACCATCCTAACACTCATCACGCAAAGAGCCTTATGTGGTTTCAACTTTCAAGATAATCCCAAATGTGATGCTTTCTTTCCTAAAAATAGCATCAGACAAATGCATGCCATTTTCTGTTCCAATACCACATCTTGGTATACCCATTGCATTGTAAATTATAATCTAATGTAAAATGTAATTCTACATAAGCACAACTTGTATAAAAAAAAACTAACCTGTACTTGGCATAATCAGCCTCGAGAAATCCCACCAAAACAGGTATTCCACGGCAAGCTATAAACATTTGTAATGTCAAAGAACTGCATCAAGTATTAACAATCAATTCAATCCCTTATTTTCAAAGTACAAAATCCACGTAATAATGAAAAATAAAATACACTTGATACCTTGACTGACAAAGCTGCTGTAAAAAATAAGCTGCTTCCATACGAATCTCTCGGGGACGATCAGGTACAGCAAAGCTCATGACTGCAGGAATCTACCGATAAATTTTGCATTAAATATAGCTGAACCAAAATATTTGAGGACATTTGATAATAAAATCAAGCATAAAGAAAACCTATAATTAAAGCATTCTAGTTTCAATTTTTTGTCCGCTTGAGCTTCGTTGCAAAACTATACATAATCTGTCCAAACCCCATATAAAAGGAGCAGGTTGTGTTAGGCATTTGACAGCCAATGTAAAACTTAGTCAAATCAAAATGACATGGATGGAAGACGTGATTATGTTAATGCTAGGTTGCGCGATTAGTGCTAACACACCTTATGTAGATTATGTTTGGATTGATGGTATGAGATGGAATGGCATGGAATAAATGTATGCTCAATTGTTTGGATTGCTAAAAACAGAATGGAATGAAGTGAACATAATGGAATGCATTCCATCACTTACCTTCACTTTTCTTCCCCTCCAATTTGGGAGGAATGGGATGGAATCCTCTTTTATTATTCATTCCATCCTAAAATATCCACACAATGAAACGGATGTTTTATTCCATTCCATTCCGCTCCACCCCGCTCTACTCCCCTCCATTCCGCTCATTTTTAACATATCCAAACATAGCCATAG
The DNA here is from genome assembly GCA_037974835.1 of Cicer judaicum. NCBI lineage: Eukaryota > Viridiplantae > Streptophyta > Magnoliopsida > Fabales > Fabaceae > Cicer > Cicer judaicum. Next base: position 13,887,932 of record JBBPBS010001017.1, read on the forward strand.
GAATACATTAAGTTAAAGCTTTGGGAGGATTTAGAAGGCTTAATTCAGGAAATACCACTAGGAGAGAAGATTTTCATAGGCGGGATGTAAATGGTCATGTAGGAAGTGTATCTAGAGCTTACAGCTTACAAGGGTATACATAAGAGATATGGCCCAGAGGAGGTAAATGTGGAGGGTAAATCTATTCTAGATTTGTTTCCTTTTGATCTTTCTATGGCCAATATGTGCTTTAGGGAACGAGAGGCGCATCTTATCACGTACAAAAGTGGGACGATATGCTCTCAAATATATTGTTTTCTTATTTGAAGAAATCAAATAGAACAATTTGCCTGAACTGTGAAGTCATACATGGAGAGAGATTGGCCACCCATCACTGAGTTTTGGTTATGAACTTAAGAGTTAAGGGGAGAGTGAAGAGAAGAACCACGATAAGGTTTCACGGATCAAGTGGTGGTATTTGAAGGATGAAAAGCAAAGGATCATCCAACACAAGGTTTTGGTAAATCAAGAGTACTTGGACTAAGGGGGTAAAGAATCTTAGTGGGAGGATGCAAGGTAAAGTTAGGGATAAAATGGAATGATAAAAACATGATCTTAATGTAAAAAAAGCTGAAAATTGGGGGAAATATAAGGAAGCTAAGAAAGACCAAGGTAGTGAGCAGAGGTGAGAACTAAAGTTTTTGATGGGTTATACCAATCCTGAGGCACCAAGGATGGAGAAAAAATCTATTTAAAGGCTTGTTGAAGGTTTGGAAAGAAAGACAAGAGACTTATGCCAAACGAAATGTATTAAAAAATGAGGTAAAATTTTAGTTAAGGAACAAGATTTAATGAAGGACTACCAAATTATACCTTCTATAGTAGAGTTCAAGGGTACAAGATAAAAGAAGCGCCGAGAAGTATAACGGCAAGGCAGTTGGGCTATACAATATACTTGTTGAGGTATGGATAAGTCTTGGAGGTTGACGCATTCGTTGGCTCAGTTTTTTAACGAGATTATGCAGTCAAAGAAAATGTCAAATGGATGGAGGAGAAGCGGTTTAACTATGATTTATAAGAAGATTGCTAAATAACACCAGCACACATAACAACAAAAGCAGCATGTCAATGATAAACAAATTAGAAAAAAATTATGAATTAAATAAAACTTAATCCAACACTTTATAGGTTTATTTCATAAAAGATTTGTAAAATTCTTCCTGAAGATTTCAATGCTATCATTTCAAAATAATAATTATGATAAAAAAATACTGTGTGGAACCAATAATTAAACGGATGAGCCTCCCTATCATTAACTATACATCTTTTAATGTAAAATTTAACCCAACAAATAAGGAAAACAATAAAATAGTGATATAGGGAGAGGAGCATAAAACATACACAGGACTTACCAATCCAACAAGACAAGCATTTTCTTGAAAATCAGTGTTGTCTTTAATGATTTGATTTATAAGCTGAAGCACAGAACATATGACCTGAAACATCCATTGAATTCAAGACGTTTTCAACCCAGTTACTTATTTATCAGCTATGCAATTCGATAATTAAAAGTCAAAAGTATCATACACGTGTTTTAGGAACTTCTAGCAAGTCAGTTAGAGGAAGTAAACCATGCTGGGTAATAAAAACAATCTTCTGCTCTGAGCGTTGCTGAAATATACCAACAAGTTTCTGACAGGCAGAGACAATTACGTCTTCTGATTCCTCCGGTCTTAGTGAACCAACTAATTTGCTGAACTCAACGGCCTAAAATATAATGGTAAATGGTAAATGCATCACAAATGCAAGTATCACATACAAAAACACTGGTAAGCCAATTTTAAAACACTGGGAGTGAATAGAAGACAGCAAAATGCAATTTTAGGTGGCAGAAGAAGCAACTTGAGTTACTTTTTCGGTTAGAAAATAATGTATGGACCCCCTAAACCACAAACCATACACAACACAGTATAATAGAGGAAAAAGGAATATGAAGGGGACGCTCAAAACCAATCACACCAGACAGAATTGTTTGACCCCATAGGAAGAAAAAATCATGCAGTCATTTTAATAAATGGTGATATATATATTAGTCCCAATATCATTAAAAATATGGAAATTTTGGTCCCCAAAAAAAGTTTATACATTTTGAGTCCATGTACTTAACAAAAGTAATAAGTATATTTTTAGACCCCCACCACTCCCTTGTCAGGGACTAAAAGCATTCAATTTTTGCATTATTTTGGGACTAATTTTTTTTAATAGGAATCAGAAGGATACATCATTGCATGAGACATCACAAGAATTGGGGATAATATAGGGAGTAAACTTCTTTTTGTCCTTCCCTCCACGTCCAAAGATATGATCATTGTACACCAAAGATATGATGTATGTCTCACACGATGGCCATGTACTAAACTATACCCATGGGTCATGGTGTGTGTGCCCGGAAGAAATTAAAAAATAGATGGGAGGTTAAACAAGAACAAATCCAATAAATTTCTTCCATACCTAGGCTCTAATATACAAGGTATACAAACATTAGCCATTTTCTATGAACAAGTGTATTCTACCTTACATTCAAAAAAGAAATTGATACGCCCAAATAAAAAAACAATTTTCCACAACACTCATGCACATCCAAAACCTAAAAAATAAACTAAGAGGAAGAATATATGAGATAATAGAGCAGAGCACACTACACAAGATAGGTGTATGTTATGCGGAGGTCAGAGAATAAGCCTTGGTACCTGCAGAGGGAAAAGGTTCTCTCCAGGAAGTTTTTCATCAAATACCTGATAAAAAGACGAGACAACAAAAAGTTAAAAGGATATTAACATGGGATTTTAAACTGAAAATAAAGAGATTAATTATGAAAACTCATGGACATACCAAACCATCTATATCAATCACATCGTCTTGTAAAACACCTATCATCACTCGGTGTAAAAGGTTCCCACCATTGTTTGCCTGTCCAATTTCACTCTCTTTCTCCCATTGCTTTCGTGCAATTGTAGCCCTCAACTCTTTGGCCAGGTCCTTTTCCCCTCCATCAATCATAGATGCACTGCCTTTAGCCATATGTGAAGTGGATGTAGATGTGGATGCCTCACCTACAACCTCCCCAGGTCGTTTATCTAACGGATGAAATAAATCATCCAAGTAGGCATCTCCTGGAGGGTCACTAAATCTACTCAGCTCATTTCCATCCGCAGGGTGCGGTACCTTCATTGCCTTCATATTGCAACCAGACAAGTTTAGAAAATTTAATCTTTCAAAAAAGCTTAACATGTTTTCTAGACGAGTTATAGCATCAATAGTTAAAATAGTGAAGCTTTAAGCAACCACAGTAGACTTGATCTAATCTCGTGTCTAGTAGCTGCAGAAAAATTGTCACATACATTGGATAAAGAACTACCAAAAGTATAGCTCAAAAGACTTAATGATTTATAACTCCATTTCAAAGAAACAAAACAAAAATTGATGTCTGAAAAAAGTTGTTTCTCTACAAGGGTGGATAACATCAAAAGAAGGAAAAGCAAGTCCAACAAAAAAAGTGCATGACAGAAACACATCGAAGGTGATTCTGTCATTTAAGATGAGCCAACAGGCATATTTGCACAAAAAGAATCAAAATGAAACAATCCAATGTAAAATGAGAAGAAAGTTTACAAAACAGTAGGAAAAGCAATTAAAAGGACCATACTCTAAATGGATCTATTGGAAGTTTGGTTTCCAAAAGAGCACTAGTGTCATTTGATCTGCACAACCCATCTCACTAAATGGGGCAAGGCTAGGTTTATTATTTTATACATATTTATGTGTGCAGTGACGGATCCATAAATTTTAAGTAGCAGGGGCAATATTTACATATTTATATAACATTTCAATTTTTGAAAACATAAATAAATGCATCAGAATTGTTCTCTACAATTTTTCTTATCACAAAAACAATGAATGATTGTCATGTTTAATATTATAAAAAATATCACTTCACATGAGTAACTAAACAATTCTTCAATTATCAGTCTCCTATATGGATTCCCTAGATTTGAAACCGGTTCTTGATGATATTCATTGCAGACAAAGCTCTTTTAGCTATTAGTTTTCATTCGTCACTAATATCAAAGATGGAGTAAAAAAATAGAATAAAAAATAACTCTATAGGAACATATGTCAATAAATATACAACATTAGGTCTCCAAAATTTAAAGTGATATTACTATTTATTAATATTTCATTATTCTTAAAATGCACTGTCAGAGAGCATACATCTATTTTTTCTTTTTTAAAGATGACAATCTACTGCAAAAATCTCAACATGAAAATTCACTAATAGTTGTTTTAAACTTATAGTATACATAGAATTAAGGGGGAAGGTTAAATCTTTAGTGGGGGCATTGGTTCCCACACCACTGTGTATAAATCTGTCCCTGTATGTGTGTGCAATTGTATAAATATATATGTATAATTGAAATAAAATAATCAATTATAACCAAATCAATAATCAAACAATCTTTCAATCAGCCATAGCACATGGAATGCTTTACCGTTGCAGGACCTTTATCAAGACCTCTTGGTCCAAAACCAAATGATTTTTTGCCAGTATTGATAGAAGCATCTTTTCCCCCAACCTTACTAGCCATTCCTTTTGACTGTGGTGATCCAACTTCTCCATTCATCATGATGTCTTGAAGGTCATTAGCACTTGAAATTTCAAGATTACCAGTTGGCTCAGAATTACCCACTTCTCCATCATAAGAGACTTTGCTAGAACCAGTTTGTTGAAAGGACTTCTCGTGAATGGCTAAGGTAAGAACCTCATCAGATGGGACATCATCTGACTTCTTTCTTCTTTGGTTGGGAAAATTAGAATCCGAAGCACTTTCATCTTGAGATCTGCTGCTATCAGCCGCCACAGAGCCCTACAACATGCAAATTGAAGTTGAGACTTGAGACTATAATAAAAATACAATCCAATTGCTCCTACTATGTAGATTCATTGTCTACGGTTAGTTTCAATTATTTATCAGCTCCATTAGAAAAGAGAGAAAAGCATGTCCTTACAGCTTCCCATCAACACTGACCTCTTTCTCCACAGAAGAATTTTCCCCTGCAAGCTTATGATCACCATCAGAACCTTTTCCATTTGCAGAATTATCTTCCTCTATATTTCTGCAGTAGGTAGCACGTTCAACTAAAAACTATAACAATTAAAGAGCTAAAAGTAAATGGTAGTATAAAATAATTCAAAAACTAAAATCCAACAATATATACATCCAAAAACTAATTAACATTCCATTTCTTCAATTAGAGAAAATTTATCTTCAAAATCACTACCAGTAGGCCTAACTCAACTCCAAAAGGCGTACAAGGCCTAACTCAACTCCAAAAGCTAGCTCAAGAGGTGAGGACTGTGTCCAAACCTTATAAGAATTAATTTGGCCGTCCCTCCAGTCAATATGGGGCCTGAGCACATCCCCTCATGTCAATATGATAGAATCTGATAACATCTTAAATATACAGTAGGCCTAACTCAACTCCAAAAGCTAGCTCAAGAGGTGAGGACTGTGTCCAAACCTTATAAGAATTAATTTGGCCGTCCCTCTAGTCAATATGGGGCCTGAGCACATCCCCTCATGTTTAAGATTAGAAATATGAAGTATGGAAGAAAAAAAAGGTGGCCGAATAGACAGTGCAGCATCACTTATTATGAGTACAATTTCAGTAGCAATGATGTGCTTTGATGGATACAAAGTTAAACAAAATACTTAGTAGGCTTGATTCAACTATTATAAATAACATAATATGGCAATAATATCTCACGCTGTCTACCTTAATGTTCCACTATGACGAAGAGAAGACTGCAAGGCACGTCTACAGTTTTGAATCCAGGGGTGAGACAACAGTGTTTTAGCATCAGGCCTTTGTCTAGCATCCTGACATGTGCAACAAAATGGTATATAAAACAAGTTTTAGTTAAGAATTTAATCTTAAATTACTCAAAGTCTGCATCAATACTAGTATCCAACTTGCCTATTCTACAAAGCTAGAGCTAGAAAATTATAGAGACAATAAGGACAACATCACTTCCTTCGATCCGGGAAACAAATATACAAATAACGCAATAACATTCATCAAGCTAAAAACTGATGAGGAATTAATGAATAATCTAACACAAACTATATGCTACAAATAAAATTCTAAAGCACAACATAACACCTTTGAACTTTCTATTTCTTGTATATGAAGAATAGTACAGAAAAAAATCCTTCAACAGACAGCAATAATTAACCCATGTCAGAAGGTGGACGGGGATGGGCACAAAGTCCAAGATAGATGGAAAGAATACACAATAGCCTCCAAGCTAAGACACCGTGTGCATTAAGAAATAGTTCCGTGTGCATTAAGAAATAGTTCCCCGTCAATAGTTGAGAATCAGTTTACCTTCTTAAAGCATTGATGCAGAAAATCAGTAATGTCAGGCGAGAGGCTATCAGGAATTGGAGGATGCTCATCCTGAAAGAAAAGTCGAGAGATGCAAATCAAACTATAACTGTAATTGAGCATATTAAGATTGCATGCTCGCATAAAATGCTCCAACTATGAACTCAATAGTTGCAAAACCAAGTGCAAATATAATTTTCTAGACAAATTCAATATGAAACACAGGTCCAAAGAACCTTCATATATTTAGGAAACAATGAATGATAGAGCATAAGCAAACCTGAACAATACGGAAAAGAGCTGGCATAGGCTGCAAATCATAATAAGGTGGCACACATGTAAGAAGCTCAATAACTGTACAGCCAACACTCCAAATGTCAGAAGCTGCACAAACTCCTGACATTTCTATAACCTGAAAAATCAAACCAAAAGTATCAATGGGTGCCCCTAATCAAGCACAATATATCTCCTTTTGAATTTCTTCTTTAATTCACAATCCACGTTATGTTCTAAATTGTCAGCAAGGTGCTCTCGGCTCAACAAATTAACTGTTTTTTTCATTAAAATCAAATGCATTATAAGCATGAGATAAGGAACACAGTACATCTTCAAATATGAAAAATTCTCCTAAAAAACACAAACTGAACAGTGAGGCAAAGTTGCTAAAGAATGCAACAAAGTAATCTAATCTCTTCAAATACCAGTCTGGTCTCAGAAGACAGTTTAAATAAGGAAATGATCACAAGCTCTAACCAAATATTTAGCCGAATGATATCACACAAATAATACCTCTGGCGCCATCCAGTATGGTGTTCCAACAACTGAATGAGTATTAACATCAGCCTCTGTTAATTTTGTTGCAACACCAAAATCAGCAAGTTTGACAAGACCCTGAAAGCGGAAGTTAAGAAGTTTGTGAACACTAATGTAAATTTTCTAGATAGATCTAGAACAAAGAGAAAAAACAAAAACTAGAGCATGGAAAAATATCGTGGGACCGTGAAAGGAAACCTGTGGTGACACTGTATTACATATAGCAGTCTGACAAAAGATGTCCATAAATGAAGAATTTATCACAGATAATTATAAAAGGTTGATGGACAAGAAATCCTCAACAAAGACTACAAAACAAGAGAAAACGGACAAAATAGGGTCACTCCTAAAAGAAATTCAAAGAAGAGCTGCCAAGTCTCCTTCTATTAATGTTTACTCTTTTGTGAGCTGTTTCATTTTCCTTTTTAATATCTATGGAGGAGGCCTTATGCTCCACGTGCCTAGTAATTTGCTTCTGTTCGTATTAAAACATATAAACAGCATAATGAATTTAATGCAAAATGATTAGAATGATAATTATGCTCAAAACAAGGCCAGGCATGGACTCTATCCATTTCTCTTCTAATTTCCACTGCCTAAATTTGTAAGTAAAAGGATTTAAATTCAAAATGACTCAGTCCATAAATATTTAATTTCTTGGTAAAACAGATCAGTGGACAGAACCAGCAGCAGCTCAAGCCAAATAGTCACCAGCATTTTCTTTTAACTATAAAAGATGATATATCACCATAAACAACACACAGGAGAAGCACCAGAAACCAATTAAAAAAAGCAAAAGTTGCAGCAGAACATGAAAGAAAAAGGCAAGGATATATTTTTTTCACAGAAAGATTCAAAATGTAATTACACACTGGAAATCCACTCTCCGTGCTCAACATGGTTAAGCAATGAAATCAATTTACATGTACACAACCACTAGAGTTTCCTAAAATGCAAGACCCTAGTATGCAATACGACTGCAAAAAATAGTTACCTCTTTAGTTGTCAATATATTTGCACCCTTAATATCCCGATGAATAACACCTTGCTCGTGGAGGTAAACCAAGCCTTCCAACACCTTTCTCATACATAATACTTTTATTATGAAATTCAAAAATAGCCAAATCATGGAAAGACATTGATGAACAGTAAAACTTACAAACCTGGGCGATGTAAACTGCAACCAATGATTCTGGAAATGGTCCAAATTTATTTGGTTTGATAATATTTGCAAGTGAGCCGTTCTCCACATACCTACGAATTTGCAAACAATAGTAAGCAAAATCCATTAACTACTCTAAATAGTAAATACCCTTCAAATGATGCCATGATTAAATCTTCTAACATTGTAAAAGAGTTGAGCTCGCTTACTCAAGAACTATGTGCAGGTGACTCTTTGTCTTCAAAGATCCAAGATATTTTACAATGTTTTTGTGGTTCAAATTCTGCAAAATAATAATAATCGTCATTTAAAAAGTGAGGTATCATATAATAAGTTTGCCTATTCCATGGGTGCTCCAAATCCCAAGTTTTTCAGAATAGTTCCCAAGCCAAAACTAAGACAATAAACTATTTATTATTACAGCATCAGCAGACATGTAAAGGTAGTATAATAGTCAATCACGGGGTACCACCTCGCATCATGGCACCTAACCATTGAAACCATCACATCATGTCACATTTTAACAGATGCAGTTGTCATGGCCTGATATCACAAGCCACAGCCATTGCGACATTAGTTTCTATGGCAATGCAACAACCTGACTTTGCCCTTATTTCTATAGTTTCCCGCCCTCTTTTTGAAGAATTTTGTGATTCAACAAGCAAGTTCTTGGCACAAAATTTGAACAATTGTGCACGCGGGGTGGGCATGCATAAGAATTTGCACTATGAAATGTGTGTGTTTGTCAAACGACAATAACAACAGCCTTTCACCACTAGGTATGGCCGGCTACATGGACAAATCAATGTCATAAAGCATGTTGTGTATTAGGCCCAAAAATAGACCAATTACCTTGAAATCATATACGTAGATTATACGAAAAATATCTTACTACATCACTATTCTATCATAAAATATATCTTAAACTATCTCTTAGAATTAGTTTCTATCTTTCATTATTTTCATGATTCTTTTATGTATTAATAAGGATTAGGTATCAAGCATTAGTATAAATAAGAATTAGAGCATTGTCTTAATTTTTTATATAGAGTGCTTTATCTCTATAATAACATCCAACACATCATTCACGTCAATATTAATATAATGTCATTATTCTGATTATTCTTTTTCCTCCTCCCTTGTGCCTAGTATAAGACAAAACATAGTAACCAATTCACATTGATATTAAAATAATTTCATCATTCTTCCTTTTCCTACCTTTCATATACCTAGAGACTAAAATCCTTTAACTTCACCAATGTACACTATCAATTAACACCTATTTTTCCAAATCTATCAGTTTACAAGTATTTTTAATGCAAGAACAACTGTATCATGTCATTCAATATCATTGCCTAAAGCTTCAGGCACAATATATACATGAGAGATCTATGAAACAAATGAAAAATCAACTGATGATGTAGTGCAAATCTAACATTGAGGAGAAGAATTACCTTTAATAAATCAATCTCTTGCTAGAAACATTGAGGCATCCATCCAATAAGAGTGTAGTCACAGGTAAACACCACCCAAATTAGTGGTAAAAAAAATGCATTACAAAAAAGAAAGCAAGAATATAAAGACATACAAGCTAGAAGAAACTGAATTTAGTTTGCTAGTTGTTTTAATTGTAGCAAATATATTTTGGGAATTAAGTGTGCTTCAAAAACCCTGCATACAAAGTAATGGCCTGGCCATACAAGTGAAATAACCTATGACACAGATGATGATATTTTCCTGGAATCAATCTCTCTTGCAAATAACTCCAAAAATTAACCAAAGTTAGCATTTGGCAGGCCCTAAAATTTTCGGGTTTTCAAATTTCATATGATTTGCACATAACTCCCTAGTAATGTCACTTTAATCCTTATTCACACTCACAACCTGCCACCCCAAAGACACAACCCCTGGTGTGTCTCATTTCAATTGAGACCAAAATTAAATCCACCCTGTGTATGCATGCTATCAGGACCTAACCATTTATAATCAATAACCACCATAAAAAATTTCAAAAAGAAAACATATGATATTAAAACACATTTTATACCATGATGATGTTGAGATCCTCCTGAGCAATATTCTCCAAAGAAACTTGTTTAATTGCAACAAAATCTCCATTCTCCAGGTCCAAACCTTTGTAAACTCGGCCATAAGCTCCTTTCCCAATTTCATCTCCCAGCATCTGTTCCAAAGCTCACAATGCAAACAAGCAGCGCAGTCAGCCATTCAAAAATCAAGCTATTAAACAAGCCAATCACATGCAATTTCAAATTGAAACAACACAAGATAAAGCAAATATTAGCAAATGAAATTCACCAGTTACAGCATATATAATACAATTCTTCCAAGTGCATTCCCTATTAAACGCTCTCAAAACACTTACAAATTTAACCAAAAAGATCAGTCAACAATAATTAAAAAAAAAAATTAGCAACTTCCACCATAAATTCAGCAGGAGCATCTCCCACCGTTCCACATTACACCTTCACCTTAACACCAATCCAATGCCGCTACCGGCTAACTACCATCAGCTTGCGTTCACTTACATTACTAAAACTGACATAGCCACGTAAAATACAAAGTTTCAACTACTACACTAGAAACTTTGCCGTTACTACGGTCATTTCATAATAATCCATAGCTTCATCGTGCGACTAATCAAACTAGTAAGGTAAAAAATCGCGCCAAAATTCTCTAACTTCAACAACAACAACAACTTAAACCTTCCACTAATTGAATTTAACAATCTAGAAAGCAATAATTTAGCAATTAGGAGTTAACAAAACAACGACGGCAACATTTTGCAACAGCATTTCGTTTTCTTTTTTCAATTACGAAAAGATTGATTAAGATCGAGGGAGAAATGAGAGTGGAGGGTAAAAAAGGCATACATATTTGTTGTCTAGGGTCTTGGATTTGGTGAAAGCGGAAGACGTGGACTGACGCGACATCTCTGCGAAACAGCGATCGGAGAAATGAAACCCTAGAGAGAGAAAACGTCCATGCCGATTGGGAGCGACGCCGGAGAGAGGGACGTTGCTGCTCCGGTTAGATTAGTTAATTAATTGTTTAATAATGAGAGTTGTTTATTTATTTATTTATTTTAATTATTATAAAAATAAATAAAATAAAAAAGTGAGTAAAAGAAGAAAGTGGAAGTTTGAGTAGAATGGATGCTTAGTTGTAATTTGTAAAGAATGGTGAAAATGGAGTGTACCACATTAACAAATACCAATGCCTTATCATATTATGGCTGGTACCTAGCTGGCAAATGGCAATGTAATGTCTTTCTTCTTTTCTCTTAACAGAAATATTACAACTCTTTTATCAATGAAAAACTACAGTCAAAAAAGTAATGTTATGTTTTTTAAATAACTATTTCCTATATACACAATTTCTTCGATTAAACATCACGTTACACAATATCTCATTTTCTGGTATATTTTTACGCAAAAAATTAAAATTAAAATTCGACAACAGCTATCTATTTGCAATATTCTACATCACAAATACTTAGTTCTGTCGTTAAGCTTTTTAGAAAGAAAAAAAATGTTGACAACAATTTAAATGGTTCCTTGTGACATATTAACTATTTATTGGATATAATTAATTACAATTTTAAATGTCATTAACACTTCTTGTGTGTAAGAGATATTAGTTTATTTTAAATTTGTAATTTATAAGAAATCGTTCAATTTTCTTGAAGAATAATGTAAAATGATGGTTAATGTCCTTTTAATAATAATTTCACCGCTCCCAGTTTTTTTATAAAAAAATGAGTTGCAATATTTTTTTATATTTATTAATCAGAATATAATTAATTACATATTTAAATTACATTAACTATATAATTTTTTATATATACTCATAAATTGTGATTCGCCAATGCTACTTTTTAACTAAATTAAAATAAATATATGTTAAAAATAATAAATTGATTATAGTGATTAATTAATCTAAATGTGATAACAGTTAATAAATGAAAATATCAAAATAATATTAATAATATTTTATTGAAAATATAGAAATGGTTATTTATTAACCAGATTATATACTATCGAAATGACTATTAGTTAAAATATATTT
>JBBPBS010001017.1:13903119-13921629 GCA_037974835.1 Cicer judaicum
GATTTTATTTTTTTCTCACAAATTTTTTGAGAAAAAAATGTTTTTGATTAAAAAGAAAATTAAAAAAATTTTCAAAAAAATATCAATTAATAAAATATTAAACTCTATAAATCCCTTCACTTAAATTCGTAAAAAATAATAAAACAATTAATCGGAGTTTTAAAAAAAATATTTCAATATAAAGTATAATATTAAAATCTTAGTAAAGAGTTAAAAAGAAAACTTTGAACTTTTGAGATTTAATTCACAGTTCTTAAATATATTAAGATTTTTGATAAAAGTGTATTGTAAAATCCATTTGCGCAGTTATTCGATGTGATAATCCTTATGAAACGAAAAAAAATATTTATATCTAAAAGTAGGTAGGTAAGTAAAGTAGATTTTTTCCTTTTAAATAACACACCATAAACAGCTCGTTCGAAAAGGCCTTCAGTTGAAAAGACAACATGCTCATAATTGAGTGTAGTGCTAATGTTAAAATTAATTGCTGATGATAATGTATATAGGAAATGAATGATATTTATACTCTATTAATCATTTAAAAAAAAGCTTCAAAAACGTAGTGCTAATTCTTCCATTAGTTACGTTTACACTATATGAGAATTGATTTGAATGGAAAATTAGTTTGAGTAAAAAATTAATTCAGATTGCAAATGTAAGAATTAATATCAATAATAGAGTAATAGATTACAAGTAATATATTTCAGTCATCTGCATCTATAGTAACATAGTAACGTAGCTTAGCATTGTCATTATTGCTATTGAAATCTATAACGTAATTTTTTTAGATAATTATATTTTCAAATCCAATCTAATTTTAATGCACTCCAATTCAGTCAAGTCTAGTTTATGGTTCCATTCATATATCTTTATATATATAGTTGATTGGATTAGTTCTTAAGGTGGTGTGTGGTGAATCTCTCTAGGTATGTAGCTACATTACACACGAGTTAGGACTCTTCGTTGGGATTTTTTAGTCTTCAACCACATCATCTCTACTAATGTTTTCTCTATAATTTTCCATCTTGAAATTGTAATATATTGTTCAATATTCCAATCGTTTTTTTTTTTTGAATATTTTCTCTATAATTCTCTGCCTATAGTTTTTCATATAAAAAAAGAATGCACACTATGTATATCATGAAAAGTCTAAATATATATTAATTTTATAATATATTTTTTCATTTAAAGTCTTATAATATATTATTGATCAATCATCCACGTAAGATTGTCCTCAGGCTTCTAAAATAACTATATGAAATATTATTTTTATTTAATTAATTATTTGTCTTACTTGATAGCAATTTATATTTTGTGGACGTTGTATCAGTTAATAAGTTTGTATTCATAGTTACGTGAATACCTCTACAATTTCATTTTCTTCTTTTTCATATCTGATCTATATTCAATTTAAACAAACTATTTAAAATATTAGTTTTCAATTCGTTACACCGATTCAATTAATTTTCAGTATTTATTAAGTACAATAATTTAAATTTAATAAATCAATTAATCCAATATTCAACTTTGATATTTTTCAATTACATGACATTATAATTTAACATTCAAAATATGAGTCATTAAAATTAAACTTCGAGTGCATTGATCTATGATCTAGTGTTAATCCACAAAAAGCAAGTTGTAGCATATAAGTCACATACTACAATATTTAGCCCCACTGCTGGATTGTGCTACAAATTACAATTCAATGTGAACCACACACATTCTACTAATATCATTGGAGAATATATTGCATATATATCTTCCTTTTCAAAAGTCAATGATTGAATTGAATTTCTCAAACGAGAACCAATTTAGGTGCGAAAAGGATCCAAGCATTGAGTGTCAATTCTGATCCTCAATAATAGAATATAAAACATAACATAAATAATTTCTGAAAAAATTAGGACACCTCTTTGAAAAATAAATGGAATATGATATTGTCTTATGCCACACTGATCCTCACCACCATTACACATCGCTCCCCTTGCTTGAATCAAGCCTGAAATCATGTGATTAGTTAGCATTTTGATTCATCTCTTGTATTGTATAGAAACTAAATGGCAATTAAATTCATTTGGATTTCTTCCAAACTGTGACATCGTCATTATATGCCTCCTTCAGAAGTCAACAGTGATGATTCAACTGAACTAGATCGCAATTTTGAGTCAACACGCTTCGTCTTTTTGTCATTTTGTTGACGTGGCTTATTTGAAGCTCGGTCAGACTGTGAGACAATCTTTGATACGCTAAATCCTGTAACTTCAAAAGTATTTGATCTATAGGGTATCAAGGAGTTGCGTTGAACAACATCAACTCCTTCATAAGTCCAAACACCCAACTCTGCTTCTCCTTTAAGTCCAATGGCAAACCAACCAAGGCCAGCAGCAGCAATGTCTACAGAACTCGAGTCCCAACTGTTTCCACTAACATGAAATTCCCTTTTCACCCAATTCCCTAATTCTTCGACTCGTTTCTCTCCAATTGGTGGCTGAACAAAGGAAAATTAAGACTAGTGTTATACAAGAGGAAACTGTAATGCACGATGAATAATGCCTATGAATCAAAAGAGAAACATGTTCTTTTCTTGCAACATGATTGCACTTTATCTATGCATCAAAAGTTCACCATTATAAGCATATTATGGCAATTGAATATCTAGATATTGCTTAATATTGTTTTATAGGTAATTCTCTGAAAATAATTTCAGCAAAGTAAAAAGAAATAAATGGTCCCATATATTTGGACCAGGTTTGTTGACCAAACATGTCCATCAACAACATTTGATACACAATTTTTTTCAGTTTGGATGTAATGAGTAATGACTAAGAGATAATTCAATTATTTGTAACCCAGACAATGTCAGGAAGAAACTTGAAAATCAGCTTATAAGCCTCATCGTCGGTAAGGAATTGCTTAATAAGAAGTCAATTAAAAATTAGCAAAGAGAATACCTGTAACTGGCATCCAAAATGGTCTTGAAACATTTTACATGCATTTTCTACTTTACCCATATGCAGAGGAAGATAAGGAGATGCCCACACCGTGACATAGATAGTATCCAGGGACGTTTCTTCTATATCCAATCTCATAAGACCAGCTATGTGAATCGAATTACCAGCCTGTCACAATCAATTGGTAAAAGAATGAAGTATAACAGATTGTAACAAGACACAAACGATGAAACAACAACAGAGCGCAAATTAACATACCTATGTAAACAATAAATATTAAAGTCAGCAACACAAATTAGTATTGCAGTGCACTAACCTTAATTCTATATGTCCTAGGTTTCAACTCCTTGGTCATGTAAACAAGCTTTTGCTCTTCTCTCATCAACCTCGTTGTAATCTGGTAAGGATGGAGAAGGCCGGGCGTATCAAATAATTTAGCCTGACTTGGAAGAACACCCTCCACTCTTACAATGCCCAGTGTAGTCCCTGGAACAGGTGCTTCTGTCAGATGTGTAATCTTCCCTCCAACATACTTGCCTATAGAGTTTATTAATGTACTCTTTCCTGCATTCTGTGCCCCAACAGCCCATACATTCCCTCTAGATCCAGCCAAATCAACTATGTCATCCACAAGATTCTTAAGTCCCCAATCTCTGAGTGCACTCACCATGTGCAAACTAGTAATCTTAATAATGCCGCCCTCTCTAGCTCTTTGCCTAATCCAATGCTCCAATCTTGTTGGTGACAATGAGCTAGGCAATAAGTCAATCTTTGTAACCACAAGTATGACTCTGGGCACATTCCCTGATTTACCCTGCTTCCACGCAGAATAATTATCTTCAATTGTCTTAGAAACCAACTTTGCAACCTTCCTTGGAAATGACCCATCAAAATCCACTGCATCCACAACCATAAGCACCACTGAACGGGTCCCAGTTGTTGATGCCAACTTCCTCCCTACTGTATGATCAAAGTCGAAATCTGGTAGCAAACTTTCCACAGTTGGATCCTTCACCTTCCCATAATGCCTCAAGGAATGACAACGTGCACATACCACTGGCTTTTCTTGCTTCCAGATCAAATTGGCATCACTATTAAGCTTTTCTGGTTCAATAACAAACCCTTTTTTAACAGTATTAGAGAATTCAGGCTCTTGTGCAACAGGTTCAAGATGGGTATGCAATTTATAATTAATGTCCTTCTCAGAGGGTTTAATGAAATAACCAGGGTGTTTAGGGTTGGAATCTTGCATATAAACCCCACAACCAGCACAGACATGAAAAGATTGAGAAGTGCCTTCATCATAATTACCCTCACGGGAGAGGGGCAAATTTTGTTTTGGTGCTGAATCTGCGGGTTGTGAAGAAAAATGCCTAAACAAATTACCAAATCGATGTGGTAAAAAATTTGAAAGTCTACGGAGATGGGGGTTTGAGTCTGGTGTTAAGGTTATAAAAAGATTTGACTGCACATCATTTTTGCACTCAGAAAGGAGTGATAAATAAAAGAGGGGCTTAAGCTTTGAAGGGGAGAAATTTCTAGCTACAATCATTTCTATCTGTTGTTCACTTTGAATCTAAATAAGGGTTCAAGTCTCTGGAATTAGAAGTGACTATTTGGCCTTCCGCTATAAAGATCCAAGAACTAAATCCACCAAAGTTCCATACAATACTTCTTTGCAGAGGAAAATTAGTTGCTGAATGGTGTTCTCATCATAAATTCAAACGAGTAACTTTAACTGCAATATTAGAACAAATAAAACATATTACAAAAATAATTAATAATTGTAAGCACCACATCAATGTTCTTAAATTTCAATTGATTTAAGTAGTTTTGGAAATAGAATTCCAAACCCTCTAGTTGAAACCACCAGCTTCCATATAGCAATAATGACTTCGAAAAATACCAATAAGAGCTATAGAGGTAATATAGCTAATTACACAAGCCAATAACTAATGCAACGGTAACCTCTTTTACCTGAACCCCCACCCCCTTGAATTAAATGATAACTAGAAAAGCATGTCACAGCCACTTCAAAATCAAAATGCTCCCAATATAAGATTTTATCTATTTAATTGTTGTTACCTTCAGATAGTTCAAATGTGTGCATAAATAAAATCACCAGCGAAAAATAATGTGCCAATGTGGGCAACAAAGCATATGCTCAAGATACATGCTGAAATTCAAGCTTTAACCATTTGATTTATAAATGTTATTAACCATGTTTTCTTTCCTTGCACCTTCCAATTGTATACAGTCTATTCCTTGTTTGGTTTCATTCTACCAATTTTATAAATGAATGAATGAAATGCTTATATTTGTAGTTTTAAATTTCATTTTTTTTGTAGGTGGTTTTGGGTCTTGACTCTTGAGTTTGAATATGAAGACATATGAACAAGCAGGGGTTAATGCAAAGGGGAATACTTCTAGCACCAGGGCTGCTGGTTCTAAGATATTTGGTGCCCTGAGCGAACTGTAAAATTAAAACCTTATAATCATTACATTGTTTTCTTGCAAAAACATTAATAATTTATTCAGTATAATCAACATTCTTTAAAAAATCATTTGCAAGTCACGATTTCAAGGCTACGGTACAAAAACCACATGGAAATCAATCTCAAAATAAGATAAAAAATAGATAAGTCACATTGTCTGAGAAAAAAAAATCAACATATTAGAAGAACAATAATCCAATTAAACAACACACCAAAAAAACAATAAAAACAAAACTAAAATGTTCAAAATAAGAATCAAAACAACCATTGAAACAACATAAAGGAAGGATAAATATGAGAAAAAACTTGATAAGGATGAATAGAAACGAACCAGAACTAAACGATTGAGAAAGAAGGAAAGAAGGTGTTGGGTTGCCGGAAAACACTGGCGGAAGGTGGAAGCCTTTTGAGTTTTGACGAACGGGGTCGGTGGTGATGGAAGTGAGGATGGTTTTGGAGTTTTGAGTGAAAGGGTGGATGGAATAGAAGTGAGGTTACACACACAACAAACAACAAACCTATTTCTATGGTTTTTTAATTTTAATACAAACCGATTTCAATTTAACTTAAAAAATAACTATTTTCACCCATTTTAAACCCACAAGTTTTATTTAAAAAATATTATTTTTAAAACCAAAAATTATAAATTCGTAATCAATGTAATAATAACGGCGATTAATACCATTGTAGAAATTATGTGGGTATTATAAAAGCAATTAATTGTTATTAAATAATTAATATTATTATTTTTATTTAATTATTAAAATATTTATAATGATTTTTAATTCTTAAAATTTAATTCAATTATTAAAATTGAAAGAATTATTTTATTTTAGATAAATTTTAAGATATCTGTAACATAATTATATTATTCACATATTTTTATTAAATGAAATATACTGTATATTTTTAGAAAAAAATACATTTTAATCTCTATTTTATTATTAATTTCAACACAAACAATAGTGTTTTGCATTGGTCCAGATCGATTTGCAAATCTAGTTTCCCTATATATTTTTCCAAATAGTCAATACATATATCTTCTCTTAGGAGACTTTTACTAAAATATTATTCGATAGAGTCAATATTTTATAATTAAATTAAAATAAAAATACAAATTTATTATTACTATGCTAGAAATAGAATGAGGCTGATCAATAGAACAAATATTAATCGATTAGTATAGGTTTGCATTACGAGACTTTCTTGAATTAATTATATATTAGAGAAAAAAATATAAAATTAAAATTTAATTTAAATATTTTTACATCAAATTCATTCATATGATATTTTTTTTATTGTTTAGTTTGAAAACTTTTAATTTTAAAATTTTACTTATATATATAACAATAATTTCTAAATAATATTTACATTAAATTTTCAATTATTTTACATATTATGGTGTAGATATCAAACAAAATATCAAACACGATTACTCTTTAGTCTTGATTAAAAATTTAGTTTTAAAATTAATTTACAATTTAAAAATTTATTTATAAATTAAAGATCTAAGTATTACGATTTTTTTATTAAAATACAATTTATTTTCAGTATTAGATAAATCATATGTATATTTTATATTATTTTAATATAATTTATTCTGTATATATATTATAAATAATATTTTTACAATTATTTAATTTAATATGTATTTTAGGAATTCATCATCCTTTACTTTTTATGTATTAAGTATGACTCATTGAGTTGTGTATGTCATATGATAATAAATATTACATATATTATCGGTACAAATTGATTGTAAATTAAAACTCATTAAATTTATATGTTATATATCTATTATCAATCAAATAACTTATTTTTTTAAAATAATCAAATAAATTTGTATAACTTAAATGAAGAATAAGATCAATAATACATTTTTTTATCTCATTTATCTTCTTTTACTACTTTGTATTTTTCTGATTTTCTTATTCTCTTGTTTTTACATATATAAAAACTACGTAAATAAAGATATTGTGTAAAGACACACGCCCCCGCACACACGCCCCCGCACACACATATATGTTTTAGTATTGAAACAAAAATAGTTAACCACTTAATAATTTACAAATTAGTGTCATTTTGAAAATGCTTAAAATATTTTATCCCAAAACAATGTAGTTAGGTATAAACCATAAAACTCGGATACGAAGTATGGGTGTCGGTATGATACGATACACTCATACACAAATACATACATTTTTTTAATTTAGGATATGATATGATTTAGATATGTTAGAAAAAAATTATTAAAAAATTATTTTTTATAAATATATAATTATAATGTATCAATAAAATTATCATTAAAATAATTTTTAAAAAAATTTCTTCAATAATTAACAATTTAAAAACACTTTTAATTGTTTCTACATTTATATCCATAAAAATGTATAGTTTATAAGTCTGTTCAACAAGAGAAATTTTTTTCACTATAGTAACCAGCATCTTAAAGTGGATTATGTAATATAAGAAAATGTGATATGCATTCGCGAATATCCGTAAAGTATCCCAAAAAATTAACTACTCAACAAAAAATATAACTACCAAAACACCAATATTTTATTTTCCACAAATTTTTTCGTCTTTCCTCTCTTATACATATTATATTATACTTCTTTTCAGAAATATTATTACACTTATTTACTCTATTTCTATTGTTTATTATTATTATTATTATTATTATTATTATCTATTTATTCTTTTCTCAAATATATACTTTTTTGACCTTAAATTACCAATATAAAAAATGAAAATACTCATAAAAAATCAATAGTAAAAAATTGAAATTGTTCTCTTCAATTTCAATCATTATCTAATTATTAAAATAAATACAAGATAAATAATTATTATTAAAAAAATAAAAAATAAATATTTATAATTTATAAATAAAAAACACAAGAGAGATATATTTGTCAGTGGTAAATATTATAATAAAATACAATAAGTATTTATCAGTAAAAATATTTAAATAATGCAAGATAAATATTTATTACTAATGCATAAAAACTATAAAACAAATATTATTTTGTTAAAAAAATAATAAAGAAACAAATATTTATCACTAATAAATATTAAAAATATCAGAATAATATTTTCTATTATATAAAAACAAGAAAAAAATATTTACCATTTATAAATATTAAAAATATGACACAAATATTTATCAATTTTTTTAAAAAAATCTGATTGAAGTACTTATAGAATAGCAACCTCATACCATCCATATGACAACACATACCTCTTGCTAGTTTATACGAAAGAATTTAAATTATCTTAAAAAATTACATTCTCTTGTAAAAATCTCAAGTAAAAATCTCTTCTTTTTTAAATTTATATTTTTGACTCCCTCTCAATAATTGAGATTCTAGTTGAGGGAATCATCACATTCAAGATTCAAACACCTATTTTTCAAAATTTCAAAATTTGCATCCGTTGTGTTTGCACTTAACTCCATCAACTTTCAAAAAGATAGACGGCTTATTCATAGTTTTCAGGATTACAGTTCACTAACTAATAGAGAACAAATCTTCTGTCCTTCTAGTTTTGAATTTATTTATGGTAATGTAACCATACCAAAAGTCTCGTTTCTCAAGTGATAAAATTCGTTGTATGCTAATTAACCTATTCCCTCCATCCAAAACAAAAAGACAAACAACTCTTTACAATGAGATGGTAAAACAACCCTACATAAAACAAGGAAAAAAAGTACGTAAATGTGTCTCTTGTTAACCAGTAGCAATCGAACTTTGTTTAGATGAATGTTTGTCCAAAAGATTAAAATTTTAAAATTGCAATGGAAATATTGATTTTTAAGTAAAATGACCACATTTTACATTTGTGTTCCACTCATTGCACCGTCGTTGATATTCTATGTTTGTAATTTACAAAATCAACATCTATGTATGAAATTTGTTAAACATATAACATAAGTGAAGTTGCGGACATAAATTTTCATCAATATAAGAAAATGTAAACAAAAAATAAAATTATTATTATATATAAAATAAGTGTTATTTAGTACAAAAAAATTATTATTAGAAAGAAAACAATGTATGAATATAGAATTTTTTACCAGTCAAATTTTAGCCGATGCCAAATAAGATTACTGTGTTTCTTCTATATACATACACCTTGCATGCAGTAAGAAGGTAAGAAAAGACGTAAACGAAGATCACAATATTTAGTCTCATACAAATTACAAACCCGAAAACATTCACTGTTCACGTGTAACAAGCAAAAATACAAGGCAATGGACTCAGTAAGTTCTGCTTTCAAAAAATAACTCTTTTATACTTTATTTTGGCTGAGCTTCCTTTTTAGGTTATATGCTTTAGATTAGATAAATAAATACCTATCTTCAAAAGTTTTCCCTGTTAGTTTAAATTTTTTAATATATATTTAAGTATGGGATCCTTAAAAATACAGAGCTAAAATGGGGTTTTAAAACTCCAGGGCTACTTTAAGGATGATAGTGCAGAAGCAACATTTCGTGATATTCGGTCGTGTATTGGCTCCTGCAAGAAGAAATATAGTTATGATAGAATTCTTTGCATTAGATGATTTACATTGAAAAGATTGATTTATACATTACCATGGTCGATTGCACCTCAAACTTTGATTTTGTTATGGTCTCGTACAAGAAAATGTATCTGTCCAGCAGAATAGTATAATGCTCATTTAAATGAATAAAGGTACAAAATTGTGAACTCATATATTACAAGTTGAATCAAAAAAACTTACATTTATGCATAAAAGCATAAATCAGACAGACAAATCAGGACGATAGTATACCAAAATTATGATGATCACAGTATCATGAGATATGCTAATTGGTGGAAGCATTTTTGCACCACGATAGTATATTTGATTGATTTTAATTTGAAGGCATAAAGCAAGATATAAGGTCATAAATTTTCTTCAAGCCATGGATAAAAATGTTACTCTTTTATTTTCATGGATAAAAATGTTACTCTTTTATTTTCTCTCCTTAAGTGACAATATGATGTGCCAGAGAAGGGTAGAGAAAAATTCCTCCTCCTAGTAATTTGGCAAAACATATATACGCAACTTTTAATCTCTTCTAAGTCATTCACAAGGAAGTAACCAATCAACTATAAAAGTTACAAAAAATAACATAGTAATCTGTATTTTAAGTTGGTACCTATACAGGGCATTAATTGTTAGTCATCACAATTACATTTTGACATGGAAGAGCTTAGGAAGCTTGAAAATGCTAAGCATAAGCATGTTTGGACAATGAAAGCAAAACACAGTGGACATTAATGTTTTTCTGTTAGTTTGTAATTGTATTTTTCCTCTTTTCACTATCAACCCTCAAATGAGTATCTTCTTTTAACTACATTTAAAAAAAAGATATACATGGACTGCTTCTCCTACTCCAAACTTACATACAAACTACACATAACAGTTACAAATTTGATGAATCAACACTCAGAATTCTTAGAAGGTTCTTATAAAAGAAAAATCAGAACATAACTACTGAATAACTAGCAAGTCCAAAGGAAAAAAACACGCTTCTAGGTCATTTCTCTAAATAAGTTTCAAAGCAAAATATATATGAAGTGTAAAAGAAGCCAGGGTCAGTCGACATACCGCCAAGCCAATTCACTAACAAGATCTTTAGGAGCATCAGGAAGGACCTAAATAAAAGCCACCCATGTGATTTGATGCATAATTTAAAGCTCCAAGACAATCCATTAGCAGTAGAAAATGTAAATTACCTCGTCTTCATAAGGGTTGCAGTGACTTTTAAACCACAGCCTCAAGAACTCCTAAAGAAACACAACATTAATAGATGGAAGCCAATGTATCCACTAAAACTCTACACTAGCAATACTCAATCTATGAAGAAAACAAAAATCCACATAAAATAATACCTTATCAACATTTTCAGGCTCAAGACCATTTTGAATGCGCTCCAAGTAAGAATTGGCAATCCAATATCTACTTGAATCAGGAGTATGGACCTGGTGTTCAGGACAAAGAAACTTTATCACATTTATACATTTAATATACGAGAACCCAAGGTGTATCAAAGATAGCATTCGACCTCATCAATCAATAGAATTGATCCATCATTTGCCTTCCCAAATTCATACTTAGTATCTACCAATATAAGGCCATGTTCCAAGGCCACTTGCTGCAAAGTCAAACAAATGGTAAAGTCCACAATGCAATAAAGCAAGAGATATGCATTAAAGAAGCTTATTACCTGTCCATATTCAAACAAGCTTAATGCTTTTTCACTCGCCTCTTCATAATCAGCTCGAGTCATCAGTCCCTTTTCTATAATCTGCAATGGAAATGCAACAAATAAGTGAAAATTTGGGAGAAAGTTTGTTTATACAAGATTATCCATTTTCAAAAGTCTGGTTTTACACGTCACTAACTCAAAGGAGGTATATTGCATGAATATTCTGATAATAACCATGGGAACATCATAGGTTCTTAGTCATGCTTCCTTTTAGCAACTTACAAGGTTGGTCCACCTTTAACAAGTAAATCAATTATCGTAATCATACTACTGCTCATTATTTCTTCTGAGCATGACCAGCATCACTGATCTTGGATGACATTTTCAAATATATAAAATAACAAAAAAAAACATTAAAATAAATTAATCTGAAGGAAAATGAAATTGATGCTTTAGCACAACAATCCCTTTTTTAGAAAGGGGAACAGAAAACTAATATTGCAAGACTATTAAAAGAGACACGGTTCCCTATCTCTATAAATTTATCAATTCATTTTAAGTGGGGATAAATCAACTAGCCTAAATGGCTTGCTACTCTCCTACCACCCTAAGGTATCCTTTTACATCCAAATTCATTATTTTCTATCTTTATTTATTTCAACTGTATATGAAACTCTACTACAGTTATAGCACAATAACAAGTATCATATGACAAAACTAGGCATCATACCTCATCTGGAGTGACTGGAACATCATGATCTTTGGCCTTGGTAGTTGGAGTGAGTATATTCTTAGGCAACTTTTGATTCTTAACCATTCCTGTCATATGCTAATATTCAATTACACAAGGGGATAAAAGATTTAACAATTGCAGAAGAATTTAAAAACTCACCATCTGGAAGGACATTTCCACAGTAGTTACGAATGCCTTTATCGTAGACTGTCCATAAAGATGTATCCGTACTTCCAGTGACAAAACCTCTAGCTACAAACGAGCAACGTACAACACTTAACAATAACAAGAATTTGAATTTCAAACAACGAATATCAATGGATGGTGGCTAGAATCCTCTCATCCAGTATTAAAATAATTCAAATATTTTACAACACTTAACAATAACAAGAATTTGAATTTCAAACAAAACAACACCTGGAACATCGTACCTTCTTCCAAAATAATTAAACAAAAACTGTTATGTCAAGCATATATCCACAACACATATTATCCTTTTTTCCCATGTTATCATTTTGACGAAAAGAACTAGTCATCTACAGCCAATATTAAAAGATATCTCCAGTCTAGTGCCATAAATATGTGTTGAAGTGGTTCCAATTTAATATGTCAGTCAATCAACAAGCAATGTAGCTATCCAAAACGTCTAACAAGATGTCATGGTAATACATAACCATATTTTATTTTCACCACTCCCCAAACAATAGTATTTGGCTATTTGCATGTCCAATAAGAAATTCAATTATGTGATGATTCTGCGCATCAGTTCAGAGGTGTCATAAGATAGCTCAATCCTCCCTTAGTAAAGAAAAAAAGTTGTTGACTTTCTTTATTTTAGATAAAATCTATTATATATATATATATGTGTGTGTGTGTGTGTGTGTGTAGAAAAGTAAGATATATTTGATATTATATAACTACCTTTATTCTATCAATTGACACATAATTAAAATTAGGGACATTTTAGTCCGAAACACTTCTTAACCAAACATACTAACTATTAATCAATGTATCATTTATTTACTCTCTATTATCTAATGTATTCTTTGTTCCAACTTTCAATATACTAGTCATTAACCAATGTATACTATGTTTACTCTCTATTATCCAATGTATCCTTTCTTTCCCCACTTTAATAACAATATATATCCCTTTTTCACTATTTCAATTTAAATTTATATTTAAATTTCACTATATTTTCTCATTTAAAATCTAAATCACTTCCATTCTACATCTTTCTCTCATTTTATTCTATCCTATAGAGCTATATACAAAGATTTTATTTTTTTTGAACAATTTAGATTATTGCAACATTTATATTAGATTATAGATTGTTGAATATTAAATATAATAAAATATGAAATAAATATTTATCACTGGTAATAATTTAAAATATGAAGAAAAACAACACAACATAGGACAAATACTTTTCATCGATACACACAAAATATGGGCCACATATTTGTCACCGTTAAATATTTTTAAAACATAGGATAAATATTTATCACCGAAAAATATAAAAAAACGGGCAAATATATATTATTGATACACACAAGAAATACGGGATACATATTTGTCACTAATAAATATATAAAATTATAAGATAAATATTTTTCACTCAAATATAAAAAAAAAACACGGGACAAATATTTGTCATTGATAAATAAAAAATACGGAATATATATTTGTCACTTATTTAACAAAACACATAAATTTTTTTTGTCATTGATATATAAAAACAACAAGGGGTAATTAATAAATATAAAAAACACAGAACAAATATTTGTAACCAATAAAATATAAAAATATACGGGACAAATATTTGTCACCGAGAAATATTAAAAAACACACGGAATATATATTTGTCAAAGAAAATGAGAACAATTATAATACACTAACTATAATTTTTCACACATCATTATAAAAAAATGATATAAAAAATATGGGAAAAATATTTATTACTGATAAATATAAAAAACACATTACAAGTATATATATTTTGATATATCATAAATACAAGACCCATATTTGTCACGAATAAATATAAAATAAAAACGACAAAATATCTGTGAATGATACATGAAAATTGTACATAACAAAGATTTCTCGACAATAAATATAAAAAATACGGGACACATATTTATCAATAAAAAAATATGGAACAAATATGTCACTGATAAATATTAAAAAAAATCACACATAATATATATTCATCATTGATAAATATAAAATAGTACGGAATAAAAAATTGTCATTAATATACAAAAAAATTAAGGAAAAATATTTGTCATCGATAAATATAAAAAATAAATTACGAAACAAATATTTGTCATTGATTAATTTTTTTCAAAAACTACGGAACAAAAATTTATCATTAATACATAAAAAATATAAGACACATATTCATCACTGATAAATATTACAAAAACACATAACAAAGGACACATATTTGGTTTTTTTATATCTTCCAAATAAAATTGAGAATAAATATAATATTTTAATTATAATTTATTATTAAATCATACACGAGATAAATCTTTGTCATTAAAAAATTATCTAAAATTAATGATTTTTTTAATATCATCTACATAAAAATCATAACAATTATAATACACTAAAATATAAAATTATACCCATGACGCATCTCTAACTAAAAAATTGAACCGATGCGAGTGCACGGGTCTCTTACTAGTGATATTATAAAATTAAATGATGTCATAGAATATAAACAAAACGTGAGAACAAATTTAACCATAGTAAACAAATCAGCATCAATCAAAGATGTTGCCAATCCCGGCGTGATCCCGCTATCCCAGTACGGTGGATGGGCTGGCTGCGACCGGCCCCGGCAGCGAATCCCACTATCACCGCAATCTGCTATCCCCGCCCGATCCACTCTAGGGCTTTTTCAAAAATACAATATTTTTTATTCTTCATTAAGGGTATTTAGGTCATTTTGCACCCACGTAAACCCCAAGTTTTTATTATTATAAACCCTCGAAGGGGTTGGTTCAGCATCGCGAGAAAAAAAACCGTTTTCGGTCTTCCTCTGTTTCATTCTTGCTCTGTCGCCGTCGTTATTGCTTTGTCGTTTTCATTCTTTTCTTGCTCTGTTCAGCATCGTTATGTTCTTGCTCTGTTATTTTCGTTCTTTTGGTGACTCTGTTTTGTCTGCTTTGTTTCTTCTGCTCTATATTCTCTATTTTATTGATTACATTACAATTAGAAGTTGATTTTGTTGTTGGATTTTGGTTATTAAGTACATTACCCCTTTCATTTTGTTTATTTTGCTCTTTTTTTTTAGTATTTTTGTATATTGCTTGTATTATATGTTTAGTTTATATATTGGTTTTTGGTATTTACAATAGCAGTCATCCCACTATCCGGTTCCCAGTTTTAGTGTTCGGCACTCCGCACCGCTATCTAAGATTGACAACATAGAAACAGACATTAAACAGGCAAATAATATCAGCAAAGAACTCACCAACAAACTCAACAGGGAAAACTGAACATTTCTTTGCTATTGTAACATTTTTATCTGGAGCTGACACAACTGCATTAGAAACTATGTGTCTAGTCCTCTCAAACCACCACAGACTTGTTTCATTAAGAACCTGCATCAATCAGATTATCGAATGCAGCATGCTTAGTAACAATCACTCCACCAGGTAGAAATAATATTCAACAGAGCATTTGATAAAACACCAATTTAAATAGAAGGTAAGGATTGAACAATGATAGAACACAAAAATTTATAGAGAAGACAATAGAATTGAAGCAAACCAAATTATAGAAAATACAACAGTACACTTATCGTTCAAGAGAGTTCTCCTATTACAGCAATACAAAGAGAATGTTCCCTACTATCATAGATACTACTAAATAACTGCACAAGTTATCTTCGAATCTTAACTTCTCTAAAATTTGCCATAGAGCCTTGCTATTAAGTATTAACTTAAGTACGAAGAATTATTAAACAAATGGTTACAAGCTAGGTAGTTAATCCCAGATAGCGGTGCGTCGCGGCTAACCCCAAAAGTGGGATAGCGGGATAGGCGGGATAATTGCTATTTTTTTTTTAACAAATTACATGAATAATATTATATAAATCAATATTTAATGCAAAATTAACAAATGACTAAAACTCTGAAACATTCATAATTAGTAATAAGAATTTACAAGTCTTACTCTTAGTCAAAATATACATTGAAATGCCAACAAAAGTCAAGGAAATAAAGATGATGCATATTAAAGTCTTTTAACACAGTAATAAAATCGCTAAATATTAAAACTCAAAGGCATGTTCTAGCATAGGAATCAATGATAGGCATCATCTTCATTAGCATATTCTACTTCTTTTTTTTAGGTGAAAGTAGAAACAATAAAACAAAGAAGGAATAAATAATAGCCGGATCTCGCTGAGAAACGTTGGGATTAACTATGTCGAGATAGCGGGATCTCGCCCAAATCTCGTCGGGATCTTGTTTCACGCCATCGCGGTCAGGCACTGTACCGCACCAGGACAGCGGGATCTCGCTGGGAAACGCTGGGATTAACTACCTAGGTTACAAGAGTATGAATAACCAATCAACGACCGATTACCATACACGATAGAATGGATGATTAACAGCTACACCAATTAATTTATGCCACCTAATCATTCATTCATTTTGTGTGTGTGATCCGTAACATTTAGCATTTTACATAATTATGTCACTAATAATTTCTTAAACCATAACTGCAATGAGAAAGTTATTCCTACAATTCCCTATACTATCTGACCAATTTTCCATCACACAGTCAATTATGCAAACTATTCAGATGATGATCATCATTCCGTTACAAACACCATACCAAGTAAATAAACAGAACATAAAGAATCACATACCTGGCCTTTAAAAGGAATGGAAGCAAGAACCCTATCAAATGCACTCTGACGATCAGTAGTCACTAAAACAAGATAATCCCCGCTATCATAAATATCTCGAACCTGCCAACATTACATTACATTAAGCTTCCTCGTAATCCCAAATACAAAATAGAGATTAAAAAAAGTAAAATCAACCATGGTTGAAACATGTTATACTTACTTTGCCACGAGTTTTGGATTTGAGAGCAGGAACTGTCAAATGTAGGTTAGTTTCAGAGAGGCAATTAGAGAGGGAAGTGGTGATGGAGTCAAGAAGTTGGTGTTTGCGTGTGCTGTTGAGGAGAGTGTCTGCAAAAGAAGGTTGTTGTTGGCTATCTTTTGGCATCGACGAAGCACGAATCGGAGGGATTCGGAATTTGATTGGTTTGAAAGTGATTCTATAATTGGAGCTAGAAACCGATTGAGAAATGAGATTGTTGAGTGGAATTTGAGTGTGGAGGGTATTGGAAGGGTTTAAGGAAAGTATAGAATCAACCATCGCTTGTTGAGAAGAGGAATGCAAAACAAAAACTGAAACTGAAACTGAAAGTAAAATAAAATGTTTACATAATAACTATTAAGAGATAAAATGAGAAATAAAATCATATGATTAAACTGGATGAAGTGAATAATAGTATTGGACAAGAAATGAATATACCTTGAAGAATAAAATGAAACCCTAGATGGAAGTGAGAGTCTTTGCCGTATGAGTAGTGCTTGGCTACGGCTATATAAAATGTGGCGGAAGAAATACGACGGCGGCAGTGACAGTTTCTTTTAGTGAGAGAGAGAGAGGAGCTAGAGAAAAGAATAATTTAGGTTTCTTTGTCTCAGAAATGCAACTATTTTTGGTAAGAAAAATAAAAGAGAGAGCGAAAGATAATTTACTAAGAAAAATTTATTTTAAGGTTTAACTGTAATTTTATTTTTATTTTAAAAATTAAAAACTTTGATTTTTAATAAATAAATATATTTAAATAATATATTGTATGGTAAAATAATTTAAAATGATTAATATTTATAAATTTAAAATAAAATATAAAAATTTAAAATTCAATTTTATAAATTTTTTGTATTTATAATTTAATTAATTATATTTAAATAATTAATGTATGTAATTGATTTTATATCATAAATTTATATTTTACGTTATTTAAAATATGATAAATCATTATTTTTTATTTTAAAAATATAAAAAATTAAAA
>JBBPBS010001017.1:13929956-13953622 GCA_037974835.1 Cicer judaicum
AAAAAAAAGAGATAAGCATTTGTCAATAATAAATAGCACAACAAATATTTATTTATAAAAATATTAAAAAATATGAAATAAATATTTTTTATTGATATTTAAAAAAATGAGATAAATATTTACTACTAATAATATATATATATATACAAGACGAAATTTGGTCATTATCAAAATCTTCTCATTTATTATCAATTTCAATTTTATTAATTATAATTAATAAATCTTTTATAACATTAATATTTTTATTGATTTTTTTTACAATTATTATATAGAAAAAGTATACTAACCACGTACTACCTGTGCAGAAGGATAAATATTTAATTCTAAGCAACATCACTCCAACGTGCGATAGCTTATTTTTTCAATGCATGAGCTAGTCTTATCACACAATTTTTCTTCACTAATGCATGTAATTATGGATATTTCTTTCTCAGTTTTACATTTTCAACCAACTTTCTCTAAAGTATTGCAACTAACTTCTTTATATAGTAAACTCATTTGATTGTGTTATAATTTTGTTTGTCTGCATTGCACAAACCTCTCTTTCAACAAACAAACCTACAAGAATTTTTCTATTCATTTAATAAAATTATTAACTAATTGAACAACTAATTTTATCAAATACTTTAATTAATTTATTTTTCATAAGTTATTTACCATCAACTGATGTATCCACCACCTTTGAACAAATAAACCTTATATACAGATATATATATATCAACTTTTGACATAAAATTTGTCCAATTTTATCCAATTTTATCTCTCACTCAAACCATTTATTTACAATTTTTGTTATTTATATGGTGACATATAATATAATTAGATACAAATTAAAACATTTTTGCACTACAATGTGTACCATTTAAGCTCAAAATTAATAAATCGATTAATTCTTTTTAGGGGCTTGAGATCCTAGTAATTAAGAGTTCCACTAAGATGATAAATAAAATCTACCAATAATTGTTTCATCAAGAATTTAAATTTGAAATCTTCCAAACGATTAATCATTAACTGAAATTCATTTGAGCTGAATTACTTGATTAATTTATACAATATTATGTCATTTTTACTTTGTAAAAGTATTTTGTATTTTAAAACATGTTAAGTTATTTTAGTGAAAAACTATTGAAGTTAATCATTGTTATGAAGATTAAATAAAATGCAAGTTAATAAATATGCATTTTAAAAAATAATAAAAATAATTTTTAAAATTTTATTATAGAAATACATATGATTGTTCAATTCAAAACTCTTATTTTTTATTATCAAATAAAATTTTATATTAATTTTAGAATAAACAAATCATAATACAAATATTCAATACCGCACTAGCAATAATCCTACTTATACTATAACGACCAATAATTCACTGGAATCAAAATATAATATTCAATTAAATTTAGGATAACTTTAGTTCATATTATCTGTATATGTATTTTAAAAATAGTATTATGAGATATCTAAATAATCAGATCTAGTTGGACTTTGTTTATCAAAGTTTTTTACTTTGTGAATAGTTATAAATTAAATTAATTTAAAAGATACAAGAAACTTTAACTACATACAAGTGTTACGAAGTTTTTATAAAAATTGCTTTCCTTCAGTTTCAAGGGAGCAGATTCAAAAAAAGAAAAAGTCAGAATATAGAGCAAAGATGATGAAATATGTGTGTGCATATATATATATGTATGTATGGGTATAAAAGGCACTGAGCATTCTAATTTTATGGGCACATAATATAATTCCATATACTAATCCTGAAGATGATTTGCAGTTTGTAAGGAACATGTAACCTCAAAAGGAACAATGATCTTTTAAAACTTGCCTAGCAAGATCAAGAGCCCCGCTCCTTTTGTAGATTAAATGCAAATTGTAAGCCGCCTCTCTGCGAAGGTCGCAGTAACCAGGTTTATGATTTTCAGTGACATCAATATTCTCATTGGGAAGTTTTGGAATTGGATAGTCTTTCACATTAATAGCAATCACCTTCTCATAATATATTGCTGCCAGTGTCACAAGACCAACATGATGGTATGCCCGAGCTATGTTGTATAAAGATTCCTGCATGACTTAACAATCAATTACTTCCGTTTCACCTGATTAATGTATAATAAAGTAAGAAACTCATGACAAGAATAAACTAGCTGTATGTTTTTTAATGTTGAAAGTAGCCCCCCATATTATTTTAATGTGTATTTGTTCATATTTCATATAAAGTGATTCCATGAATTCAAGGATCCATAGAGTGTAAATTTCAACAAATCTGAGACAGTGATTAGTCAACAACTAATAGAATGTAGAAACCCACTCAAAATATTAAATCATGATCAAATTCTCATTGGAGATATTAAATGTTGAGTTGTTATCATGTATTTATATTAGGGTTCATATGAGATAAAAACGCTATTGACCTGTGTCAGACTTCAGCTACATTTCCATACTAGAACCTTTTGGTGACATTAGAAAAAAATATGAATAGAACATATATAAACAAGTAAGAGTTTAATGGGGGGCATACATTGTCAGTGTAAACCGTTTGACACTAACAGCAAATAAAAACCGTTGATTTGGTAGTTTTTTTTGGATGGCAGTTACCAATCATAGGGTGGGATGATAGAATCAAGGGTGATTATTAGATGTCAATATAAAATTGGTTTACATTGACATTGCATAGCCTATTTTCTCAACAAGTAATATGGAAACTAATCTTAGGAGATAATCTAAGATTAGAAATTGATTGAAGGAGATAAACAAAGATAATATCAAAGATATTTCGTATATTCAAACACTCCCCTTCAAACTAAAGCTTACTAGAAAACTACGCTTTAGCTTGTTCAAAAAAACAATGCATTTCTCTGCAAATAAAAATAATGGTAGGGAAGGCAACTTAGGGATACTAAGAGGTCGGGGAATATTGACATGAAGATAGGTTGCCCATATAGATGGGACGATCTTTTCAAATGTGGTTTACGAGAAGGAGAAATCTCTCTTTGCTTGCCACACGATTTCTGACACTAAAGATCATTCCATCTATATGGGCAACCTATCTTTATGACAATGTTCCCCGACTTATGCAGTATTCCTAAGTTGCCTTTTTTCTGTACACAGGGAAAGAGGCCGAGGTCAAAGCATCTCAGTTAGAGTGCCTGGCTAGGTATTATTTTTCTTAGCGGAACTCAGTACTGAGGGTCCCTACTCCAATTACCACCCACACCTTTGACAAGTCCTCCTGTTTTACAACCACCTCTGGTGAATCCAATGCCTTAGGCGAGCTCACTGCTGACTACATCAACCCTATCAACCTCTCTCCGTAAATTTGCAAGAACTCTCAGTGACAATAACTTTCTCGGGTGGAAGCATCAAAGTAAGCTAGTTTTGAAGGGTCATCGCCACCATAGGGACTTGCATGCTCCCCACCCAAATTTCTTACCGAAGAAGATAAAGATGTCAGCAAGGAACATGACCAACTTTTGTTGTCTTGGCTACAATCAAACCTTTCAACACCAATGCACACCCAAATTATAGGATGTATACATTCTTTGCAGTTTTGGGATCAGTTGTACAATAATTTCGATGAGCAAATTAGGGCAAAAGAAATATATAACCACCAGATAAGAACTAACATCGTATGTTGTAAATGAACCAAAATAATCCAATATATAAATAAAGTTGATACTTCCTTTTTCTTATATTTATTTTAATGATTAATGAACATTTTCTTCTTAAATGGGCACAAGGAAATTCATGAAAACAAACCTGGCTGTTCTCACAGATCCTCAAATTATTGTAGAGGAATGCTAAACCTTGTACAACACACTGATGCCTGTTTTGAAGCCTGAAACCCAGCGCCACGTTGATCAAGGCTGTTCCTAAGAAACATTGATGAATAAGAGTTCAATTTCTGCTTGATCTTGGCTAAGATAGCACTATACAAATGCAGCATGAAATGAAAGAACATACCAACACAAAGATTAACCAAGGGATTCTCGGGCAGAAGTTTATAAGCTTCAAGGTATTTTCTTGCCGCGTCTTGATGATGACTACATAAAGTAAACTGATGTGCAGAAATGAGGATAGGAGGCACACAATCCATAAATTTTCCTTGCATATTACGCAAAAATTTGTCGTGTCTCGTATCTCGGTTTTCCAATCTATCAAACAGGATAAAACAAATAAACAAAATTGTGGAAGAAATACGTTCTACATTTACTTGAGGCCATAAATCTGCGTCCTACTACAGCAGCAAATTAGGGAGCCTAACTAACGTTAGGTTTCTTGCATCCACAAATTTACCTAGATATGACCTTGTAGTAGCAATTCCAAGCTGCAACATTCTGTGGCTGTTGTTGAACAATGTCTTTTACACAATCAAAACCATGTTTAGGATCTGTGGTGTTGTATGCCATTTCTGTGAACACAAAAGTGCTTAATCAGCAAGTTATGCATTTTCCGACCCTAGAACAACAAATTCATTTATCCATTCAAAATACCTAAAGCTAAAGAAGGGGAAATAAACAAACAAGCAGCAATTCATTTTTTATTTTGATTTCTTGAAGCGAGAAAAGTTGGAAGCATAGAATCAACCTAGAAGTAAATACAATCTAGTTAAAGTTCAGGACTTACGAGCTCCAAGAGATCGAAGCTTCTTACTATTCTCAGCAGACAGAGAAATATGAGCCGATCTTACAGTGAGATTAATAATCTCTAATGCTTCCCTATACCTTTGCAAGGATGCTAATGCATTACACAACTGTACATCAATATTAATGGGTCACATACTAAAAATCAAAGGGTATACAGAAAAAAGCGATAGAAGTACTAACATCAATGATTAACTGGTGATATTCTTCATCTTTGTGAAGATTACACAAGGGAGGTTCTGTGTTTGGTTTCTGGAAACATCCCACACAATATACACAAAATCTAGTTAACACATTATTAGAAAAAAATTGTACCAGAAGTGAAAATAGACAACACCAAACAGATTACCTGAGGCTCATCATCTGAATCATCACTTAGCCAATCAATTCCAGAAGCTACTGCCTCGGCTTTTTTTTTCTCCTTCTCAATTGCCTTCTTCTGGAGCAACTTTTTTGCTCTGGAAGCTTTCAACCTAATTTAATAAAAAATATAAAAGGAGCTATTTTCACTGTGTCCAAATGTGAAGACCAAGAACATGCAAATATGTCCACTATTATAGACTATTGACCCTAAAAAAATTGTTCTGATACCTGCAAAGGATTCAATGAGACTATTGACAACCAATATGAAACATAAGACCCATTATAGGGTGCAAAAGTAATACACCTCGAATAAAATTATCGAGATATGTTCTCCCTTGTTTCTCCTTCTGTCATATTCGACCATGATATTGTATGCAATGATTGAGTAAACCGCACAGCGGTGAGGTGATTTAACCATGATGTCTTGAAGTTGGATGTTAACGAGTTGTTGAAGTAAGTGAACGGAACTGACAGTGTCTAGGCTGCCGTCACAACGACTCTGAGATGCTAAGGTCTAATATGGATCACAAATATTAAGTTTCCAGCCACAATGTTGTAAATGACAGTGGCGAAAACCAAGATGAAGGCTAGGAAAGTGTGGATGCGTGTTCTAAAAGAGACTTCAAAAGTGCCCAACAACTTTAGAAAGATGCATGGGTTAGACGTCTCCAATTCCCTAATCCCTTAGGCACTTGCACAAGATGGCTCGGGTAGGGTTCAACCTAAAATTCAAGTGGTTAATAACCATCAACAAAAGTGCTAACAGTCTCACATTGGATGTGGTATGGGCCTAAGAATGTGTTTATAAGCATGAAGCATCCCTCACCTTACAAGCCGATTTTGTGGGGTTGAATTAGGTCTGATCCAAATTCTAAAATGGTATTAGAATATCCAACCATTGGGCCACCCCGGTCACACTCAATATGTCTGGTCTTGAGCATGAGAAGGTGTGTTGAGATCCCACAACGGATATGATATGACTTGAGAAAGTGTTTATATAAGTAGAAGACATCCCTCACCATTTGTGAGGTTGAGTTAAGCACAAAATTCTAAAAAGTTCCACCAAACTATGTTTCTGTTTTGTTGAAGCTATGAGTTTTGGACAAGAGAAGAAGATAAATAATAAATACTCTGAACATGATTGATGAGTAACTTGGTACTAGCACTAATCCCTATTAGGGATCATAGTTATCAATTTGAGATGGAAGCATGGAACAGCCACCCCGAATTTGGGATAGCATGTGGAAGGATGGCTGCTTTTTAACATTTTTTTGACAAAACTACAAGATTAATACTATAAACACATAATTAATAAAAAATTAAACAAATTACTCGAAGTTCATGAAATATACATAACAATAAAAAGATAACTCTGAAAACATGAAAAGTCAAACTCAAAGAAAGAAAGAAAGAAGTTTAAGCCTCCAAGATGCAATGTTCGAAGTGCTCTTACTTTGTGGACCTTGTGAAGAAGTTGACGTGGCTGGCCTGAGGAGGAAAACACAACGAGGCCTACTCTGCTCTATTAGCATAAAACACTGGGAAAAATTAAAATATGCACCCTTAATGCGGCCTCTATTATATTCTCACAAAATAGAGGAGAGAAAATAAAAACAAGGCAGAAAGAAATACTGGGTCATGCAGAAAGTGCTGCTTGGAGAAAAATGTGATGGAAATCATGAATCACGTTTTTTGACCACAAAACGATTACATTGATGACACGGACATGAAGCCAAGTGTCCCAATGCTATACAGACTGCACTCGAGTTTTTCCATACAATTCAAACTCAGGAGCATGCTGAGAGATACTGCAATTGCATGTTTGGAACAAAGTAGAATTGTTCTAGCAATGAGATTGGCGGAACACCGTGGAAAAAAAATATAGTCATTGAAAAAGCTCTTCCGTTTGTTAGATATGTACATGATGCCAGCTGCCTTGTTTCACCTGAAGTATATGGACAACCAAAATGTAATGCTGATAATGTTTTAGCCGACATAGGGAAGAGGTCTAACATCTTCATGAATGTTTCTATCTCAAGTTTCAATTTGCAAAGAAATCTCTTGGATTGGATAATATGGGAGGAGTAATGGCCAACGCTGCTTTAGTTGAGTGGAAATCTGCCACTTTAATACGGTTGATTAAGCATTATTTGTTTCCTAGAAAAAGAGGGATTTGGTCATTATATTGTCATCTCTCCTCATTAGTTAGTTTATTTCATTTTCTGTTTATTCAAGTTTATGAGGAGTTATTGTATTAATTGTATTAATTGTATTTCTTTTTTGATGAGGATGGCTGAGTGCCTACCTCCTCTATATATTCCTTTCCTGTAACCCTATTGTTAATATATGAGAATACAACATTTCTATTATCTGATTTACTACATGGTATCAGTAGCAAATCGATCATTCCCATGACCAAATACGACATGGCTACAGAAATAGAAACCAGCATACTCAAGGAGGACAGCAATGGATCCTTCTCACCTCAAGTCAACGCCAATTACGGTGTAACATTGGAGACCATCACCCATCTATCCATTACAGGACACAAACTGAATGAGAACAAATGATCACAATCAGTTTTGATGTTCATCGGTGGCACCAGAAAAGATGAATATCTTGTGAAAAAGTTGCCTCAAAAGATTCAACCTACAAAAACTGGAAGATCGAGAACAACATGGTCATGTCATGGCTAATAAATTCCATGACAAATGAAATAGGTGAGAATTTCTTCCTGTGCACCACAACAAATAAAATTTGGAATGATGCAAAGGAATTTTACTCAAGCAAAGAAAACACATCAGCCATCTTTGAGATGGAGCAAACTTTGCAGGATTTGCGACAAGGAGATCTAACAGTCACACAGTTCTATAACTCTCTCACGCGTCAATGGAAGCAACTTGATGTGTTTGAAGAACATAACTAAACCTACTCAGCTGATTCCAAGAAATACAAGGAGATTGTTGAGAAGAAAAGAATTTTCAAGTTCTTGATGGGACTTAACAAGAACTTGGATGAAGTACGAGGAAGGATACTTGAAACCAAGTATTTACCAAGTATTAAGAGAAGAAAGCAGGAAGAAAGTGATGTCGGGAGAGTCCTCTACAATAGCTGCCATGAAAAATCAGTTAGCACTTGCTGCTTGAGGAGTCCACCATCATTCTAGAGATAATCGATTGAAGAACGGGATGGGCCACTAGAGGTGTCTCAAGTGGGACATATGTAATAGACTGTAGTGGTAAAAGAGAAGGTGAAATAGACTCTGGTAGGTCCATAGGAATAGTTGCATACAAAAGGTCAGGAAGCGACTCATAGTATGTAACAGACTCAAAATGTGACATCAGCCAATATGAGAAATTGTCGAAGAGTAGGAGAATAATAACAGTAACCTTTTTGGCATCGATGATAATCAAGAAAGACACATTTTAATGATCGAGTTGAAAGTTTGTCAACACCAGGAGTGAGATTGTGGACAAAACATATAGACCCGAACACACGAGGAAGAAGTGGGTGAAGAGGGTACGAGGGAAGATGATCGAGTGAGGGACTTTGTTATCAAGGACAAACGTAAGCATGCCATTTATAAGATAGCACGCTGTTGGGACATCACCCAAAAACGAGAGGGTACATTACCATAAAGAAGGAGAGTATGAGTGGTTTCAATAAGATACTGATTTTTACATAAAAGGTTTGATGAAGAATGTCGTTAAAGGTCAAAAATTTTAAAATTGATGGGACAAATATTCAAGAGCATTATCACTGCACAAAGTGTAAATGGATACACCAAATTGAGTTTTAATTTTCTTATAAAATTATTCAAAAATAAAAAATAATTTAGACCTATTTTTCATTAAAAATAATTACGTACAACGAAAAAAATTATCAATAAAAGTAAAAAAATATCTAGACTCAATAGTGAAAATAGTACGAGAAGAACCGCAAACATTTGAGTGAACTAAAGCAAATGGGGACAAAGCTCGTTTATTGACTCGATCATGAAAATGACTACGTGTGTGTTTCCCTAACTGACATGACTCACAATGTAAGCTAGATAATTTGGTTAGATTAAGTAGTGACTGTTGAAGTTTGGGAAGACTCGGATGACCTAATTGAGCATGCATAGTAAGAGAAGAATATGTGGCACGACATGCCGTTGATGGGTTTGAGAGATAATAAAAGCCATTAGACTCACATCTGACACAAATTTGTTGTCCTAATATTCGATCTTGCAAATTAACATTGCGATTAGTAAATGTGAGTACACAATCATGAGAACGAGTCAATCAACTGATAGAAATTAAATTAAATGGGTATCCGAACACATAAAAGACAAATGTAACTAGCAAAGAAGGGAGGATTTGGACAGTGTCAATCCCTTGAGACTATGTTTGAGAACCATTGGCTGAGACTATTCTAGATAAATAACCAGAAGTAGTGAAAGAGCAGAAAAGAGCCTTATTACCAGTAATGTGGTCAGATGCAGCAGAATCGAGAATCTATGGGCTAAGAGAAGGTGAAATGCAAACAGGTGAATTACCACTTTGTGCGGCCGAAATAGCGGAACTCGAGTTTTGACAATACTCTACCCACTGAAGAAAATCTTCATAAGTAGCCATAATCAGCAAGCAGCTACCTAAAACCAGCGCCGAAACAGTGGCGGAAGAGGCAATTTTTTTTTTTTTTTGCAATGAACAGTGCAACACAACTGATTTGCTGAAAAATAAAATAACAACAATGAAGAAGGGATAAATCGAAAATGGGACACAGTTTACGAAAAGAAAAATATCACCAAAGGACAGTGGGTCCTCGGGTAATCACGGTATAAGGTTGTCTCTCAATAGGCTCTAGATACCATGTTGAATGAGAGACAAATGGTGAAACCGTGTGCCTGAACTACACAATGGAGTCGTTTTTATATAGGCTCAAGGCAATAAATACAAAAATAAATACGAGATACTATCTCTATTTACATTGTTGAAGTTGTGGGATTTTATAGAAAAGGAGGAGAGAAAATAATAAGGGTTTGAATATTATTGATAATAGTTTAATACTGATTGATTACAATAGACTCAATACTAATCTCTATTTATAGAGAAACATAGACTAAATCCTAAATTAGGAATAAATCATAATAATAAGGAGAGATATTCTAAGATTCTCTATGATTATAAATTGATCATAGAAAATAACTCAAGATACTCTAATATAATATAAAAGATATTATAATATATTATAAGATATTTTCTAATATTCTAACACTCCCCCTAAAGCTAAAGCTTACTAAGTTTTAGCTTGTTACAAGAAAACAATGTTTTGCTCCGTAAAATAGTTAAAAAAGATGGAAAGGCAACTCAGGGATGCAGGTGAAGTCGGAGAGAATTGCTATAAATACAGCCTAGCCAGATAGCCGGAATGATCATCAGCATGAGAGAAATTCATGGCAAGCAGTTGAACAAAACAAGATCCGTCCTTCTAAAAAACTGCATTTGGAAGCTTCAAACTAATAATATCAGATACTTAAAATATTTAAACTTGAATTTGCTTCAAGGAGAGAGAGAGACATGCTTCAAGGAGAGAAAGGCAAGACCAGTACATCTGGGACAAAGATAGGGCCAGTGCATCTGGGACAAATTGTCATGCTAAAGTGTGAGTTATGAAAATAAAAGATATCGTCAAAATAACCATTAATGGAAGAAGAAGTCATCACTAATATGATTCATCTGTGGGAATAGGGACACCACCGGATTGATCGTCGGTGGAAATAAAAGCCACTGTTATAATCTATTAGTAAGAACTAAATTGCATGACAAACACTAAAGAGGAAGCAGCACAACTCTAATGAAACGAAGCCATGATCGATCAACGGAGTGAGAAAATGAATCCAAAACAGAAGAGACAATGGTTGTTTCAGAAAATTTGCTGGAATACTTTTCCAGCAACGATGGCAGGCAGCAGCAGCAGATGGCGGCAGTAGCAAACAGGACAGCAGCGAAGACAGGCAACAAATGGTAGCGGTGGCAGATCTACTCGCATGAGAGATTAGTAGCGCATGTGACGGCTTTTGGCGACGCGCTTTCAAGCATGACCTGATTTGGAGATGACTGCTATTCGCAGGAAAATAGTGGCAGCAGCGGCAGTAGCAAATTGAATGGAAAACGAGTGAAACGTGTCGAAATGTTGGAAAAGAGAAACTATGATTATATTCCCTAATGGTTGGGAACTCGGCAGCGGAATAGAGGTGATATCGTTCAAGGAGGATCGAAATAGGCTCTAGATACCATGTTGAAGTTGTGGGATTTTAGAGAAAAGGAGGAGAGAAAATAATAAGGGTTTGAATATTATTGATAATAGTTTAATACTGACTTGATTACAATAGACTCAATACTAATATCTATTTATAGAGAAACATAGACTAAATCTTAAATTAAGAATAAATCATAATAATAATGAGAGATATTCTAAGATTCTCTATGATTATAAATTGATCGTAGAATATAATATAAAAGATATTATAATATATTATAAGATATTTTTTAATATTCTAACATACATGATATGATGTGATATGTAATAAATGCAAAGATCATAAATATATTTTCAACAGGTGTAAATTTCCAAGAAATTGATTATGCAGCACTGCATTGTTAGTTGAAAAAAGGAAATATTGGGACTAACCCAAATCCCAGATTAAATACACATAAGGCCTAAACATAGTTTATAAAGAGAGGCACCTCTCACCTTACAAACCGGTATTGTAATAATGAGTTAGACCCAATATAAAAAACCTAATATGATATCAAGAGCCTATCGATTCAAGTCATCTATCATTTATATCCACGCACCAAGCTCAATAGTGTTGGCATGAAGGGGTGTAGAGATAAGACCTAAACATAGTTTATAAACAGAAGCACTCTTCACCTTACAAGTTGGTTTTGTTCGGAAGAGTTAGATCCAATATAAAAATCTAGTAAGAAGAAATAGCTCAGATTAGTGGTATGTGCTGTAATGCACTGCCGAAACACAAATACCATGTATGATATGAGTGGCATACATATTTTGGCAAGGGAATCCTATAACTAATCAAAATATAGAATATGGTAACTGAGAGGCTATATTCAATTAAATCATTTTCAAAATATTTGTAAGAACAACAACAATAATTCAAAATGACAATTTTGGGCATAACTCCCTAAACAAATGATAGATATTGTAATTATCTTTCAATTAGAAGGAACCGATAATGAACGATCTTTTTAACCTAGTTTAGAATCCATGTAACCATCATTTAAAACACAGATCCAACTGAAACATGGTTTCAAAAAAATCGACACCACTGACAGACAGTGGACCCATCTGGTGAGCACAAATTATGATTTCTCACTAGGCTTTAGATAACATACAAATAAATGAGAACAAGAAAGCATTTGAGTGGATCCATGTGTCAGTTAGACACCAAAGAATATGATATAAATACACAACACACACACATATATATAGAACACAACGATTTCACCCTATTTTATTTAATTGTGTATTTACCCCATTTATAATAAAAATGATTGCAACAGTGTCGATAAATCAATTAAGGCTCCTAATCAACAGAAATCTATTAACTAGAACCAGTTGTCAAATTAATTACCATTAATCACATCAAATTAAGGGTCAACATTAGCTCACAGTCTCACACAACTTTCTTTAATAATTTTATATTCAACAGC
Source organism: Cicer judaicum (assembly GCA_037974835.1). Classification (NCBI taxonomy): domain Eukaryota; kingdom Viridiplantae; phylum Streptophyta; class Magnoliopsida; order Fabales; family Fabaceae; genus Cicer; species Cicer judaicum. The sequence continues at coordinate 13,942,678 of JBBPBS010001017.1, forward strand.
ATTAAATGATAGATAATAGAGTAACTGTGTATACACCAGTTTGTGCTGTGAAAGTACAATTAAGAATGTGACGCCACTATGTCAGAAAGAAGACTCACAGATCAGATGCTGAAGCTAGGGGTCTGAATCCTTGAAGCAAAGTATCTGTTTCCGGACCACCCAGTATCCTCACCCTTTTAATCAGATCTCTTTTAGAGAGGCGCTTTTTTGATGTACCCTACATCAACAACCAGCAAGGATGTATTCCCTTTCCTTTTTTTATAAAAGTAATTATTTTAAGAGTTAAATTTGGACCAAGCATGCATGTAAAGACAGATGTTTGTGAGCACCGATATATCTATGTTCAACTCTCTCCGTGTGAACGTGCTTGTATGAAAGACATAATATAAGCTTTTTCTCAAATATCACCTGTTGTCTATGAGTTGCAACCTGCAGCGATTCATGTACCAGAGGGAAACTTACATCCACAAAATCATTAAGCATCCCTCTATTCTGAAATATTTTGCAGAGCTTAAGTTTAATTCTCACATCAACCCACCATCTATTTGACTTTTCAGAATGTGCTTCACCGGAATCTGCAAGTACCTCACATTAGTATCTCGATTGAAGAATTTCAATCACAAAGATAAGAAACATTTTTACAAGTACCAGAATCCTTTGGAGGAGACAGCAAGGAAATGGCGTCATTTTCTTTCCCTTCCTCAACTAGAAGGGAAGCCAAAGTTATGCGTGCTTCGACATCATCTTGTAGTGTCTCTAGGGCTGAAACAAAATCTTAATTAGAAACTGAAGAATATGTAAATTAAAAATAAAAAATAAAAGTAAAGACCTATCCAAGCAGAATAGTAATCAGAAATCAACGAGTATTGCATCACCAGCACATGATATACTATACAAGCATCAAGTGTAAAGTTGCAAACCTGTGTCAAAAGAGTGTGCAACACCTATACACCATCTATTGACACTCTTTGAAAGAATGTGTCCCTCAAGACTCAAAAGCTAAGCAAAGGAAAATGTTTTGAGAACATTAGCTGCAAGACTTGAATCTACTAAGCAAAGGAAAATGTTTGAGAGCGTAGCCTACATCTATTATTGGGTCGCCATGGGAGTATGTATGTCCAACTCTGAGTGTAAAGAAGTATGTATGTTATGGCTAAAGTAGTCATTATAAGGCTTGGACAGTCGTCACCTCTTAAGCTATAACTTTTGAGGTTGAAGTTTAAAGCCCAAATTCTAAGAAAAATTCTTTATAGAAGCTTTAGAACTAAATCTTGTTTCCAATAAAAATTAAAACTTGCCTTTGGAAAAAGAGAGAATTGCTTGTAACCTTTCTCCCAAGGATTGATAACATCTAGCAATTTTCAAATTCAGAAGACCCTGCAAGAAGAAGTTCAAATTCAATATTGGATTAATCTGATAGTAAAATAATGATGATGAAAGATACATTAGAAAATAGATCTCGAAGTATCAGAATATAGTTTTACTCTTTTCATTCTTTCAGGTTGGACCTAAGTCAAAACATTTGTAAAACCCTATACGTACAGCTGAAGCATTGACAACATTTGTAAAGACCCTATACGTACAGCTGATAAAATAAATGAGACAAATAAAATCAAAATAGAAAATGGAAATAGATAGGAATGAGTTACCATACATTTTCATTTTTACTATCTCCTTTCAATATCAGAAAATAATTCAATGCAGAATTAAAATGTCCAAGACCCATTAATGAGTCCGCAACCTCAGTGATCAAGTCACTATGTGTGTTTGCATTCTCTGGTTTCAAATCATTAAAGAAAACCTGTTAATCATGCAAAATGTTAGTAATGCATACAAATAACGTAAAACTAAAAGAAAGACTCACATAGTTATATTTGCATTTCATATTGTATAATTCTATTAACTGAAGGTAATGAGAAAACACATAAAAAATGATGGTATATTGACAAGCTTTGGAGAAAAGAAGGGTTTTTTCTTAGAAAGCTAAAAAAAATTATAACTGAATACAAGAAGTCTAATTAAAAAAACTGAAACAAGAGGGAAAAAATCTCCTCAACATAGAAAAATCAGAACGAATTATGCAAATGTCTTTCCAACTTCAAAGTAATAAACAAGATGGAGATAACTTCACAGATAATAACAAGCTTTATCACCTGTAAAAAGTCATATCAAAGTTACATGCAAAACTCTATTACCCATTAAACAAGAGGAAAAGAATACCCACAACATAGAAAAATCAGAACAAAGTTACATGCAAATGCCTTTCAAAGTTCAGACTAGGGAAGTGCTATACTACAAGGGGATAATCATGGATAATAACAAGCTGTAGGAGAGATAATCAAAGCTAACTGAGAATTCCCAACTAGATACCCATTCATAAATACTCTTCAATATCAATAAACCTACTCCCTCAGTCTCATTTTAATTGACTTATTTGAGTTATGTGCGGGTATTAAGAAAATGATTAGTTTTGTTGATTTCAATGATACAATGAGTTTCATTTACTTAAATACCCTTATTAATTGCAGTTAGTTGAGAAGTTTGATTAATTGAGATACAATAAATAAGGATATATTAGAAGAAAAAAGTAATTAATGTTGTATTGGTATTGTAAAATGACAAACAATTTGAGATAGAGATAAATGTCAAATGAGACGTATATTATGAGGTTCAAGCAACTAATATTTAACATGTCAATGATCAAGCAAATCAAAGGTAATTAAATTATAACTATGCATGCAACGCACCTGAGCAATCTCCATGTTTCCAAGATGAACATGGCAGATTCCAGCTTTAACTTTCAAATTTAAGGGCAATTCTTTTCCCCCCATTTGAAATCGTTCAATGTACTGAAGAGCTCTGTCATGCGCCTTAATTTCCATTAATATGTTACTGAGTAGATCAACTACACTTGCATGTACTCCATTTGGTTGACTCTTCAGATAGTCTTCGAGAATGAAAACTGAGCGTTCAACTTGACCGCACTTTTGGTAGAACTAAGAAATCATTAAGAATTCAATCAACATCAAAAGTCAATCGCAAAATATTTATTTGGATCACAGTAAAAATATGAGCATTTCCTATTGAACAGTATCCTAAAACACGATTCCAGCTGAAGATAGACAAGTTTGCCATCGATATATACCTGTTAGTGTTGTCAATTGCGAATCACAAAAACCAGCGGTTTGTTCAAATTCCACTATACAATAGTACTATAGTGATGCTATAGCCGCAGTTTGACAAATTATGTACTAAATGGTGCATTGTGAAACAACAGCAATTTGTTCAAATTCCGCTATATTATAGCTACTATTTAACAACAATGATACTGGTAAGACACAAATTCGAACACAATATAAGTGTGGCCTAATTTCACTTCAAAAGTGGTTGGCCAGCCTGATTTAAACAACAACAAAAAAAGTGATTTGAGGAATCATAGGAACCTAAAGTATTTGAGCTAGTTCAACTTTTATTTTTAGTTTTTCATATTGTGACTGTGTTGGGCTAAAGCTCTAATTTCATTGTTGTAATCAATCCTATATTGCATATGAAAATAATTATTCATAAAACAAACAAAAAAACTAACAGAGGATCAAATGTATAGAAAATCAAATGCATTTTCATACCAAATCCAGCTCAAAATCAAACAACTAACCTTAGCTGCTGCTTTTAGTGCATCAACATTTTCAGAACAAAGTTGATATACTTGTTCATATGCCACAGCAGCTTTTTGATAATCTTGAAGTTCAGCATAAAACATTGCTTGATGACTTCTAAGAGAACTATCTTTGGGGTCTGCTTTAATTGCTCTTGTAAGACAAAAATTGGCATGAGGAATATTATCTTGTTCTCTGCACTTGAAAATGGTTCCCTACTTAGAAAACCCAAAAACATCAAAAGCCTTTTCAAATTTTAGGGTAGCAAGAGAATCTCATAGAGAGAAAATGAAGTGAGGTTATTGTAACTTTGATTCTGTTACAATCAGTAATATATATAATAGTAGAAATGCAATTATCAGTTAGTTGTTGCCTATTTGGTTTTTATATTGGGCCTCGCTCCTTCTTACAAAACTGGCTTTCAAGGTGAGAGGTGTCTCTCTTTAGAAACTTGTTTGAGACCTTATCACACTATTCTATGTGGGACTTGGATTTTTTTTCAATATACCCCTTCACACAAACCACTATTGGGCTTGGTTTGTGGATATAGATGGTGGGTTGCTCAATCGATAGGCTCTGATGCCAAGTCGAATGAGATAAAATGAGAGAGACACGAGGGTTTGTATCGAAGAAAGAAGTGGTGCAACCGTAACAAGAGGTTGTGAATTCAACAATGGCGAGGATCAAGGTTCATGGGATAAGGTAGAAGACAAAAGCTGATATATTGAGTCAAATGAAAGACCTTAAAAGAACAGCTCGCCTTGCTTTGTGTTGCTTATGTCACTGGTGGTGCACCCAACAAGCTCTAATACCAAATTAGAATTTAAGTTGGGTCTAACTCAACTCTTAAAAAATCGGCTTGTAATGTGAGAATCGTCTTCATTTATAAACACATATTCAGGCAATATCTCATCCAATGTGAGAATCTTAACACACTCCAAGACTAGATATCTGGAGTGCAACTCAAGTGGTCTGATAGTGTGACCTTATGACAAGTGGCTCATGGATCTTGGATACACTTTGTTACCATATTAGAATTTCATATTGGATCTAACTCATCTATACAGAATCAGCTTTCAAGGTGAAGGGTGCTTCTCTTTAAAAACTTGTTTCAAACTTTATCATTATACCATGTGGGACTTGAGTTTTTCTCATCCACCCTCTCATGCCCAACATTATTGGTGCGTGGATATAAATGGTAAGTGGTCTGATTCATAGCTCTTATACTATGTTGAATGAAAGAAAACGAGAGAGGCACACGGTTTCACCAAATGTTTATCTCGTTTTCACTCGTTCAACATAGCCTATGTAGTTAGCAGTAGATAACGTGGTGGAGCGGTCGACTTCCAAAACGCTATTTAGTGTAGCGGGTAACGGTATGACCACTACACTGAAGTCTTGAAAAACTATTCAAACAATTTATATCATATACATATAATGACTAAAAATAGAATAATGCACAAGTGTAATTATTGAATGAGAGAAAACGAGAAAGACATATGGTGGAACCGTGTGTCTAAACTACACAACATAGTCGGTTATATATAAGCACGAAACAATAAATACAAAAATAAATATACGAGATATTATCCATATTTATATGATATGATAATATGTAATAAATACAAAGATCATATATATATTTTCAACACTCCTCCCTCAAGCTGGAGCATATAAATCATATGTACCAAGCTTGTTACATATATAACTGATTTGAGGATCTCTTAGGGACTATATGAATACATCTTCCAGTGGATCATTGGAATTGGAATCAAGAAAGCTAGTGGTGATGTCACCTGATTAGATCTTCTCCCTTACAAAGTGACAATATATCTTAACATGTTTAGTTTTCTCATGAAAAACTGGATTAGAGGCAATGTGTAATGCTGCTTGATTATCACATATTAATGTCATTTGTGTTGCCTCTTCAAATTGAAGCTCTTTGAGTAACTGTTTCATAATTAAATAATTGTAGTGGTTTCTTCTACATGTGTCTAGTTTGTGTCTTCTCCGCTATAGTGCCGCCATGAATGGCGATACAGATGCAACACAGCACCGTATTGCATAGCACAATGGTCACCACGACGAACCGCAGTGATTGCAGCCGCAACGGTCATGATTGACTTCAGAGGTTGCATATAACTTATGTGATTACTAGTTCTAATCCTAATCAGCAACTATCTGGGATTCTACAGCTAATGAAAAATTCACATGTGACTAATTATGCCTATTACAAAAGGTACAAAATAATTGCTAGATCCCAATGTGAGAATGTGGGTCAAGTGTTCGATCATGAAGAAAGGTCAAAAGTAGTATTCTGAAAGTTATGTGGTAGAACAATTATTAAGTAGTTATTTTATATATGCAATACGGTAGTTATATATTAAAGCAGTTATTTAGGAGTTGCGTAAATTTAGGGGGGATATGAACAGTTTAGCATACATGTTTTCTTTTGTGTAAGGTTGAGAACTATTTTCTTTTAGCAGAGCCTCAGCTAAGGGTGGTATGAAAGTTCATCTACTAGATCTGTGTAAGTTTAATGAAGTTTCAATTAGAAACCTTATAGTTGGCCCAACCCATTGGACATGAGAGGTGTAGTCTGATCACAGTAGATACACAAGTAGTATACTCTGTTATCCCACATCGTGTAGTTGGCTACCTAGATCGAAGAACATAAAAAAAAATCTGTAAATCATGTCAAATGACAAATAATTTGAACCTGAATCCTTAAAAAACGGTGATAAAATCCAATGAAATAAACATGATAGAGCAGTACTTTCTGTGCAAAATGAATGCAAGTCATTTATTTTTAGGGAACATTGCAAGATGCAGCTGAATACTTCCAGAAAAGTAACTTGTAAGAAATTACAATGACAACAAAAAAGTAACCATCTTACATGCACCACGCAAAGAGAATTTTCCAAAGCGATGGATCCTTTGGAGACAAAAGAGCAGCAATCATGTAAAAACCCATTTCTTTTTCATAATCCCCAATTGCACTATGGACAAGTCCAAGGATGTGATACGAGTCAGGTAAATTTGGTTCCAGTCTGACTACTTCGTTTAACACAGCTATAGCCTGCACACAAAAAAAGCCAACATAGCAATGCATAACTAATCTGCAAAAAAGCTAACATAGTAATAATGTCTATAATCTTTATTTTTTGTTTTAGAAGAGTTAGTAAATATCACCATAATTAACTCACACAACTGAGAGGTCACAAGTTTGAACCCAGGAAATGACGTCCAACATAATAATATTGGCATTTGCCAATTAAGCTATGACTTATAGACCAAATGAGAAATTGATTAAAATCAGAAAAGTTGTGCAGAATCAGAAAATTTTAACATTAAGGACTAATAAAATCTAACATTAAAATTCCCTGTCTTATTATGAAAGTTGAGTCAGTTACAAACGGGTACTTTTGGAATTTGGATTAGGTCTAACTGAATCCTACAAAATTATCTTGTAAAGTGAGAGTTGTCACACACATAAAGACTTTTAAGGTCATAACACATCTAACACAAGACTTTCAACAAACACCATCATGCCCAATATTGCGCATCTAGGCTCTGGAGCATGACCTGAGGGGTGACGCAACAGGTGGCTCAACGAATTTTGGATGTACTCTGAGACCATCTTATAATTTGTGTTGGACCTAACTAAACTCCATAATAGCGACATGTAAGGTGAATGATGTCTCCTAGTCATAAACACTTTATCAAGCCATTTCACATCCAATGTGAGACTTTCAATAGATACAACTCCAAAAGCATTTCAATAGACAGGAACACAACTAATAGTTGCCTGTTGTTTCTGGAGGCAACTTTGTTCTCGTTGAAAGTTAAACTGTTTGTAGCCAGATCAAAATTGGGTTATTGACTTAGTGTGAATATGTCATCAATTTGATGAATTTGGATTTTTAGTACTATCTGAACAACAAACTCCAATGTCAAAGCCTATAGAGTATAGATTATTTCATCACAGAAAAATGTACCATGTCATACCGACGATTTGCGTAGTGAAGATTGGCGTCGCCCAACATTCGTGACAGGTTTTCGTCAAGTTTCTTCTTTGATCCTTTTCGCCTACCCTTTTTTTTAGGCCCCTTCTGGAATATAAACAATATTGAAAAGGTGTCATGTAAGTTATGCTATATCAAATAATCAAATACATAACACGTAATTTAGAGTGCTCAGCATTTTTACAGTTTCGTCTAAATACTTTCAAGGGTAAATTAGTCATGAGAAAATATACAACCAAGAGGTGTAAAAATAAATTAGTAAAAATATCTCATCTATAAAACATAAAATTAGTGAAAACATGAATCATAACAGATATAAAATAAAATAAAAATTGCAGCAAAGTTGCCTAAAATTAAAAGATGGAAACTCCCTAGAAAAAGCTATGAGTGGATAAAAGTAATTGGCATGCATGAACATATGTAATTTTAATCCAAAATCAAAATACCAAAGGTATTATTCACCAATGCCCATTAGATATTGCACAATTGTTACTGAACATGTGTACGCCATACCTTTTTTGATCTCCCACCCATCTCAAAGTTCATTAATTCCATCATCTCAGCTGAGCTTACCCCAGAAACATCATCTTGCCTTGCCTTCTTAGAAGGAGTCCCTTCACTGTGTTTAGGGACATTCAATACAAAATGTGTCAAACATATAAAAGTTAGCAGTAGCAGCAGCAATTTATTGGTTCTCATTCATGCAAAATATGTATAGCCGTTCCATTCAACACTTGTAGCATCTGAACTCAAAATCAAGACACATCTTTAGTAGCTTATTGAACTTTTATTTCACGTTCCTCAGTAGGATATGGATTTTCTGTTTTGTAGAAATCTTAACCTACCATAGTTTTACACTTTTTTTTAAACTTCTAGTCCCTACATTTTATTTATTTTTATTAGAATAAATAAATAAATAATACTTTACCACTAAAAAGCTTATTCATTATAAATATTACTCTGTCTAAAATAAAATATAAACACTAAATTATCTGCAAAGTTGATATATCTAGTCTTAATATCAAACCAGATACATTTACTTTTCAAATATTGTTGACCACACATATTGTTGGTTAGGACATTCACAGTTGCACATACACAGTACTCACCTGAATACATAATTGAAAAGCACATACTAAACTAAACAAGGTTAACTATTTTGAAGTTGACAAAACAGAATACACGAAGCTAAATTGCTAAAATCGTAAGATAGAAATTACATGGAAGTACATAACGCATGTATGGATGAAATAGAAAAATATTACCTTTGGCATAGTTTGAGTGGTTTCCGCTTTTTATTAGCAAGAGCTTGATGCTCGTTGTTGTACTCTATGATTCTCTGGCAGCATGGAACACCGGAAGTATTGTTACCTACTAATTCCAAAGCATCTGATCCGTTTTCGAACAAGCGATTATCATCCTCCATATCTTCCTCTTCCTCGTCCTCATCCTCTTCCTCTTCATCCACTTCCTCTTCATTCTCTGATTTATCTTCCACGCCATGCAATGTGCCGTCAATGGCAATTTCACTGCCCTCTTCCACCATCGGAGGATCCTCCTCGCTCTGGTTAATCACTTCCATCTTATTGATTTTTTTTTCGGTTTTTTTCAAATCTTCAATTTTTTTCGATTTATTTATCGGCTGTATTGATGCTATGGTGCGACACTTCTATAGGTGGTGTACGGTACGCTAGGTTAAATTTGTAATTTCAACTAGATTGAAGAGTCGTTGTAGACACGCACGAGGGAAGGACAAAATATAATAAGTTACGATTGGTATCAAGGTTGATACGTTTTCACATGGGTGTTCTATTTTTCACTTCTCGCTTGTCTCCCAGCTCTCATTAAACTTAAAAAGACATACTTTTTTAAATTAAAAAAAAATCTCATTTTATTTTTTATTCACATATTCAAAACCTAAAAAAATAATAAAGTTTTTCAAAATTTTTGAAGCACATATCCTTATTTTTTTGAATTTTTTCTATTAATATAAAATTTTGAAATAATTAATTCAATTATCTTTAAAAATTTCGAGCAATTTAAAATTTTTAAAATATAAAATTCAAAATTTTTCAAAAATTTTAAACAATTCAAAATTTTCAAAATACAATATTTTAAACTTTTGAAACATAATATTATGTTTCAAATATTTTATTTTTAAAATTTTAATACTTTAAAGGTTTCAAAGTTCCATAAATGTGCATTTTAAAAGAAAATAATTAAAGATAAAAACTTCAAAAATATTTAACAAATAATATAAATTTTATTTTAAATTAATCTAAACTTCGAATAGTTTAAAAATCTGAAATTATTTTGTATTTTGAAAATTTTATAATTAATCAAAGTTTTAAAAGTTTGAAAATTTTATAAATATAATTTTTGTAAAATTTCGAATATGTGAATAAAAAAATAGGTGTAAAAAAATTTCAACTTTAAATATAGTAGAAAAAAATTAAAAAAATATATATATTTTTCTATTTATTGGTAGATGAGAGATACATATGAAATTTTTTATAGTTTTTCTGGGAAGTAGAAAACATTTCTCATAAAAACCAAGTAGGCTTATGACAAAATTAAAATAAATAATAAGTAAACTCTTTTTCCTAAGTGTTGTATTCATTGTATTCTAAAATTTGAATTTATATTGAACGCAGTGTGACTCCATGTGGAGGCATATACATCTCGTTCGTACAGTCGTGATTAAATGATGTAATTTTTAAGATATAATTACTAATTTTATAAACAAAAAATTGGTATTTAAAATATAAAATATTAAAAGGTTAAAATCATATGATTCCACTAAATCCATATTTACAAAATTAACATTAAATTAGTAATCACAAAATTTTATAACATATTAATTTTTATATTAATAGAGTATTGTAACACGACAACATAATCAACAAAAATCTTCGTAAAAAACTTTAATTATTGTTGTATTCTCAAAGTTTAAACACTACAATTTTTATTAAATTAAAATAAACTACTCAATTTTCATCCAAATAGTCTACAGTTCATAACATTTTAGATTTCATTTTGTTATGATTAGAGCCATCAATTTTATAAATTCATTAATTATTAACTCTAATTTAAATATTTAAGGCGCAAAAAATTTCATAGTTACTAAAACTTCAAGAAAAAAAGTCCCTAAAATTTAAAATAAAAAAACAAAAAAAATAAATCCTAAATATTTTGTAGCATCTATAAACCTACTTTTTCAAATTAATTTTTTTTCTTTTTTTATTAAAATAATTCAAACAAAAT
>JBBPBS010001017.1:13953756-14002062 GCA_037974835.1 Cicer judaicum
TCTACTTTTTCTCAAAATATTTCATTTTTTCCGCTAAAAAATAAAATAAAAAATCAAAATTTTCATATTTTTTATGAAAAGATATTGTCTTAGATTCTTTTTTATATTTTTTCAAAAAAATAAATTTTAAATTAACAAAACATTTCACTTAAACTTTTAAAAAAAAATAATAGACTAAAGCTTTAGAAAAATTATTCTAATATTAAGAACTTAATAGAAGATTTTTTAAGAAATTTTAAAGTTTAAATGACGGTTCTATTCATGGTAAAATATAAGTTATCATATTTTACCTCAATCAAATGTTTGATAAACTTACCAAATATGATAAGATAATCATAAGCTTTTTTTTTTTATCATCTCTCTAATAACACTTTGAATATAAGTCCGTTAAACAAAACATATATATAACTTTCTTATAATCTACTTGTACATTGCACGGGAACAAGCGGGATGATATATGATTTGTTTATAGTAGAATATCTCCAATTAAGGGGCTAAAATTGTCTGCAATTATGTTTTAAAGAGTTTTTTTTAAAGAGTAATATTATTTTAGTAAAAATTGAGAATATAAAAAATTATAAATAATATCGTAGTAAATTAGAGCATCTCCATTGAAAGTTGTTGTCTATTTTGTATTAGACTATCTATTTAGGATAAGTCAAAAAATTGATTGTTTAAAAACTCAAATATCTAAGAGATTTTGATAACAATGTAAATCACCCTTCTCATCTTTGAAAATGTAAGATATTATCTTTTTAACTCAAATTAATAATCAAATCATTAAAATATTCCTTAAATCATACAACTATCCATTAAAAGATACAATTTATTGTTAAAGTAGCCTATAATAGCTATAACATCGAAGACTAAACTAACTTTTGAAGATTGAAAGACTAAAATGATAGATTCTTTTATAATTTTAAAAACCAAAATTGTGGTTTCCCCGTTGACAATATTCTGCTCCCTTGAGATCTTTTTATGAACATGTCACGCCACAAAAATTATTTGCCATCACAGCACATTATCGTTTCAACCAAAACAATCATTTAGGCTCAAGATTAGAAGTCTGTTCAACTCATCCGGATTAACAAATAAATTACTCCAAAGTGATCTTCCCTTCGGAATCAATCAATGCAATAAAATTCATTATATCTGTATAATCTTTTGCTCCCTTAAACCAATGCAATTGCAATTACACTGAAACAATTTGTGATCTTATAGACAAAAGAAGAGAAAAAAAAATCCTTTTCCATCAAAGCAGACTCTAATATTAAACCCTAAAAATTCAGGCATTAAAGATTAGAATTCTGTTCAACTCAATCAGATTAATAAATTACTGCAAAGAATAGCCTGAATAAATTACCACTGTATTCCATCATTAAGTCAATTTGATGGATGCAAATTTTACTGCAAGATCCATAGCCTCATTTACGTGTGAAGCATCTGTACCCTGAAAAGAGGTTTGATGGATGCAATAGTCAATTTGACGGATACAAATTAATTCACTATATTCCATCACTTTGATTTTTCCTAATAATACTCTTTTTTTTAATTGGTAATCTACCTGTACAGTACATTAATTCATCTTTCATATAACCTTACTACATAAATGACATAATGTGAAATGGAGATCATTTCTAAGTGACAATTAGAGTCATTGGATAAATACTAACCTGTCCCGTTGCAAGACCTCCTTTTCCTTTACCACATCTTCCTTTCAGTGGCCCCAAAGCATTACTCAGCCACTCTGATACATCCAGCTTAACTTTATCTCCTTTCTCCGGCACCCCAGCACAAACTACAGCCTTGTTTGTAGACTCATCAGTGCTAAAAACCATCACTGATAACCCCTGTTAATCAGCAAACATTGCTTCTGGTTACTGTCTGAAATTAACAGAACATTTAATTGCCAAGTACACATAAGACAAACTCAAGGAGCATACTAGGACATACGATGACGCCAACCAAATATGAGCTCCAAAAGCATATTTTATGCATTAAACTCAACACACAACAAGGCCAATAGAATGCTGGAGTCCCAGCAAGATTCTTAATAAATTCAGAATCAGCAAATACCTTCTGATCAATGACCTTTGTAACAGCCTCGCGAACTGCTGCGACATCCAGGCCAACATCAACGTGAGATATGCAAAACGATTTCCCATCTGAAACAGCTAACTCAGCCTTTTCCACTGTTAGCATTACAGCTTTCCGTTTGTTTTCTTCAGCAACACGCTTTTGAGCTTTTCTCACTTGATCCTACAAGAATCATAATATTATAATAACTATACATAGGATTTCATGCATGAGCACATAGCAATGAAATCACTACAGTAAAAAACAGACAATAGTGGAACAGGGGAAAAGATATAAGCCTGCGATGTGAACTTAGTCCACATTTATATAATACCTGAAGTAGAGCTATCTTGGTCTTGATATCAGCTTTCTTGGCTGCAGGAATTGATAGCGTCTCCACATTGCTTTTCAGAGATGAAACTTTCTGCAACAGATGGGATATAAAAATTGAACTTTATTAACAATTTTGGAAGAGAGTGCATCGGTATCTGCCGAGGAAACCAGTGGCGACCACACAGAAAGAAACAGATAACCATGTTGTGACTTGTGAGGGTGTGTACCAAGTCCATCTCCAATGGAAGAGATCATTGGGATACTACGTTATTAAGCATGGTGGGTTAGTAAGAACCCCCATTGGAGAACAAGCCAGTTAAGAACTAGGCACACATGCAAGACTTCAAATAAATTATTAATGAAATGTAACGATGCAAGATTATATTGGCAGGATCCATCTTGTATTATTTTTGAAGGAGTTGGATTAAAGAGACGAGGTGCTTAAGTAGTAAAAAGTAAAAATGAGTGAAATCAAAAAGTAAAATTGTGAGGGGATAGGTTGGTTATGCTCTAACATTTTCATTAGACTCCCATGTATTTTATTCATATATCAGATTACTCCAAGTACTGGTGCAATGTCTGTACCACATGGTTGGCTAAGACAGATCAATGTACAGATAAGGTGCATTTGGGTAAACATCTTAATTAAACATTTATTAATATATATATATATGTGTGTGTGTGTGTGTGAAGCATATGATATTCCAATCATTGAAGATATAACAACAGTTAATTATTTTCATAAGCTTATTAGAGTTAATTAAAATAAGCTAAAAACATCCAATAAACACACCAACCTATTTTTATAAACTCTCAAACACTTACACAAATGCTTAAGTCAACCCAAATAAGCCAATTCCGCCATATTCTAACAGTGTAAACAGTACCAAAACATAAAAATTATTTAAATACATGAAAACCATTTATTGGACCCAGAAGGACAGGAAAGGAACTTTCAATGCATAACAGAAGTACCTAGCAATTGTTTCATTAGTTTAGTACAATTTAATTCAACAGAGGTGCTTAATAGGATTTCCATACTTCCCAATATATTGAATAGTTTAGTACAATTTAGTTCAATAGAGGTTCATGGTTAATAGGATTTCCATACTTTCCAACATATTGAATACGTTCCAAGACCTACATATTAGGTCACAATTTGGAAATTTGAAATTAGTAGCTAGTTTGATACAATGATACCTGTTAATAATTAGCAATTCTAGTGTAGTTTTTCAAGCGGGTTCAACCAATTAGAAATGGGTTTTTACCATCTCCAGTCATTAACTATGAACCAAGCCAGACCATCCAGGGCTTAAGCGCTGGAAGTTGCCAAACCAACTAGAATGAAAAACACACAAGCCTACGAATAGAATTTAGACAGATAGAAATCAATACACAACCTCTTCCAGCAAACTTCCTTCCAGCTTGGTCGCTTCATCTACTTGCCGTTCAAATTCATCTGCCATTTTCATTGCATCAGAAGCACGATCAGTTGTGACAGCTGTTATTCTGCGGATACCTTTAGCAATTCCTTCCTCAGCTAAAAGTGCAAAAGCTTTAGCCTCTCGTGTGTTTAAAATATGGGTACCTAGAACGTAAAGTAAAAATGAATATCAAATAGAACCGATGAAAGAAAGCAAGTTTCAATGAAAACATTTGCTATGATATTCACCGCCACACAATTCAGAAGAAATAGATAGCCACTTTTCGCTCTCAGGTTCAGCAAGGAGATCTTCAACTTTTTGACCAACTGACACAACTCTAACCGGGTCTGGATAAACCTACATTAAAGCAGAATATTGAAGAATATGATCCTCTAGATGAGACGAGAAACTACAAAGACATTACAGAGCTTACTTCTCCAAAAACAGCTCGCAGACCATTAATTCGCTTGGCTTCAGCAAGAGTTACCTCCTTTGCATTTACATCCAATTCAGCTTTAATTTGGTCATTAACAATTGACTCGATTCTCCTTAAAGAATCAGCATCAACAGGCTTACCTACTCATTGCAGCAAGTGAGTAAAACTTCTAAGTTCACATAATATTCTTACAGCCAAAAGGAACAAGCCTTACCGTGAGAAAAATCAAATCTCAATTTTTCAGGAAGTACGATAGATCCTTTCTGGTCTACATGATTGCCAAGTACTTCCTGCATTCATCATATGAAATCAAAACAATCAGCATGCAGATCAGTGAAAGGAATTAGTAAGGCTTAAATCAATAGCATTTTCAACATACCCTAAGAGCAAAATTTAGTATGTGTGTGCATGTATGGTTAGGGGCTATAAGGGCACGTCTTTCATAATCAACCTGCAAAAGTAATTAAAAAACAACAAAATAAAGTATCAAAAAGTAATGATAGATAAGTAGATAACAAGGGGAAGAGGTACTGTAAGTAAAGGGGAAGGGGAGCAAGCAATAAATAATCGAAGGGTTTATTTGAAGTCATGGAGAATTGGTAGAAAGAAGTAAACAAATTTACCTTGCATACTACTTTGTCGCCAACAGAGATACCAGACCCATTACCAATGTGAAGCACGAAACCTCCGAAAACTTGAACATTATAAACTTGAAATGAAGCATGTTGAAAATCAAGTGACCCAGTATCGAAAATCTATGCAACAGAAAACAGAGAACTTATCACAAACATTAAACTGACAAATTGGAGTGGAATATATTATTCAGGCCCCTATTTTCTTCTAAGCCATTTTCTTTTGCCCATACCCCAGTGCATGGCACACTTGCTTGATGATTTCCAATGGCAAATCCATCAAAATTGCCTGTTTTAAAATTCAAACCATCTTATACTACTAACATTTTAGGCTGGGAACTTAAATTACATTGTGTCACCAGTATTCTATAACATTACTACGATTTGCCTTAAGTTGGTTACATTAAGCAATCTTTATTTTTTATTATTATTTTGGAAAGATAAAAGTAGTTTTATAAAAATTCTGACAATAGATGACAGTAACGGGAGAAGGTACTTTTTATATAATTAAACATAAAATATACAAAACTCCAAATCTTTTTTTGCTTAAGCAAATGAGTCCTTGATCATATCATCTTTTAGTTTTAGTAAAGATAACATCTTTATGAAAGCATGTTGATTTATTAACTGAAAACGTGTGTACAAGAAAATTGCAGAAGAAAATGATGTTTAAAAAAAATTCAAAGAAAAATATTCTATCAACTTCATTGCATTTCCAGGACAAAAGTGAATTTTATAATTTTAAATAGAAGATTACAAACCATAGCAGCCTTGAATTAAGCAAATAAATCTAACATGCAACAGAACATATATAAGATATTAACAATGCTGATTACCTGACCACCTTGCTCCGCATAGAAGCTTGTAGATTCCAGAACTACACCAACATCACCATCAGTATTAACAGAACCAACAAACTCAGAACCAGTATATATTGCTTTTACCACACTCTCATGGTCCTAAGACAAGACATGGTGAATAATAGAAATCAATGGAAACTGTAGTAACTGATTCAGAATTCAAAGTCTAATACAACTGCTATTACATATGTAGTGGACTTGAAAGAATATTTAGTAGATAACAGAGAATACAAAGTCTAAGACAATTGCTTAACTGATAAACATAAGTTAATACATATATATATATAATAGAACATCAAAAACTTCCATAAGGGATTCCCTTTCATTTTTCTCTCTTCAACAGCATCTAATATTTTAGAGAAGGTTAAATGTGACTGCCTTTAGTAGATAACAGAGAATACAAAGTCTAAGACAATTGCTTAACTGATAAACATAAGTTAATACATATATATATAATAGAACATCAAAAACTTCCATAAGGGATTCCCTTTCATTTTTCTCTCTTCAACAGCATCTAATATTTTAGAGAAGGTTAAATGTGACTGCCTTTAGGAAGGTGTTAGGATTTGGGAACACTAAAACTAACCATTAGACAAATTGGGTGGCTTATCTTTTAAGCCCAATAAAGAAGAGGATTTTGGTAAGAACAAGTGGCATAATAAAACTCCACTGAAATGTACTACTATAAATTTTCTTCTGTCTCACTGGTTGAAGTGGAGTGCTAGGATAAAACCCATGCTTTCAGATAGATTTACTGTGACTTCAATTAAAACATTCGACACCATAAAAGAAGATACATTTGTTCTATTTATATTCCGTTTTGTGAATATAGGGTATCGTTTATCATGCTTTGTAAAACTACACTAACCTGATATAATTTCTTGTGTTTAAAAATATAATAATCATTCTTATCCCCTTATTATTCAACTATTAAATTGTCTTATTATAAAAATGCTGATAAAAAACTTATACCCTGAACACAGCATATTTGAAACTATCATCTGTAGGAGTTATGCCTCTTTTGTGCAACGCTGATGTAGCATCTGCATCCATGACAATAGCACCGCCAGCTTGCTGACAATAACAAAAAAAAGTTGGGAAGGGGGCAAGAAAAAAGAAGAAATGGATATTAATATTTACCATTATCTTTGTTTAAAATTTAATTTCATTGGGTACCTTCAAAACTCAGAAGGAATTTTGGCACGGAAAAGAGACATAGAAACAAACAGTATACCTTATTTTGAGCAGTTCTTGATCTTTCTCTTGCAGCTTCCATAGCACTATTAAAACCTTCGACATCAACGAGTAATTTCTTCTCTTCAGCCATAAGCTGATAACTAGAAAAGGTTAGGAAATACAAAAACATAAAACATTATAGAAAAACAATTTCATACAGCGGTAGTGTGAAGCAGTACCTGTGTGAGATCTAAAGGGAACCCATATGTATCCCACAACTCAAATGCTACCTATAATCAAAGAGGCAACTGTATGAGAAATAGCTCACAGTCCCATCACAAAACTACTGAGTACTAAACTAAGGAAAATATATTAAATTATATTATATGACAATTGCATAAAAAGAAATGAATAGATGTGTAACCATGCAGTAGCATGAATGTGATTCAACTGTAACTTTGTGGTCAATATGATAAAGTATTTGCAACCAATAGTTTTGGATAAAAAAATGTCAGGCTAGTTTGGTTTTAGAAAACATTTATATCTTCATTTTCTATTTTCAGTTTTAATCACAAAATGCGATAGTATATACACTTTGTGTCCTGTTTTGAAGTTTTGTATAGAAAACATTGAAAACACTACATCTTTTTGTGATAAAAAACAAGGGCCTTTATGTCTTTTTCTCCTATCTTCATTGTTGAGGTCATCTTCTCCATGTTTTCTTCGCCATTCATCCACGTTTTTGCCGCCACGAGCAGCGCTACAGCAGCTACACTGATCTGCTCTGCCACGGCGTTTTGCAAAGCGTCAAACCTCCACTACGTCGCGACTGCAGCCGCTACTGACTACATAGATTTACTTATAAGCTATACTTGTCCTTTTTTATTATAACAAATTCTTGCAGTAGAAAAAAAAAACGAACTTGTTCACACTGCCGTAATGAATCATTACTTCAAGTGACAGCTATGCTAAATGCAGTATTTAAATCCTAGAAATGAAAAGAATTTCACTCAAATGACTTTCCAACAACAAAATAGCAGAGCGACGGGAAACTTCATAAATTTTGTTTGTCTTAACATTCAATATTGTTTTATATATGAGTACCTAGATAAAAAATAAATGACTTAGGAATAACATGATTAAACGAAGCAAATTAAGTTATTCTGAAAATAAATTAATTCCAAAAAAAAAGTATCTGAAAATAAATGATTCTACTTGCCTCCCCACTCAGTATGTTTCCCTGAACATGTTGAACAGCTGTCTTAAATTTCGCAATCCCCTGGAGAAGCAAAAACAGGTTTTCCATTATTTGTAGACATGTAATAAGAGAAAGAAAAATCACAAAAACTACCAACTAAGCAATAAAGCCTCGTCAAGTTTATCAAAAAAAAAAGAACTCAGATGGTTGCCATGTCATGGAGATAAAAAAGAAATAAGATAACCCATAAATATGACTTCACACATGTCTATGCTCACCTTAACTAAGGTTCTTCCGAAACTTTCCTCCTCCTCTTGAATAACATTCCTAATGTGCACTTCCTGCTGTTTTAGCTCGGGGAAAACATCACCCATCAAATTTGCCACAACATTTACAAGCCTGATTTCACCAAGATTGACGACAGAAAAACACATTACAAATAGAATATATGTTCACAAATGTATGCCGTGCCGAGAATCACTAATCGGATGACAAGTGCATCAAATTTGAATTTGAAATAATAGATAAATTCGAGCTTTATATATTCAAATGGCACTAGGACATGAGATCTGGTAAGAAAGCTTTAAATCTAGATTCTGGCAAAAAAAACGTAGTTAATCATGATACATACCCATTGAAAAACCCCTCTTCAGCTTTTAGCACTTCACGCCCATACCGAACAGCTCGACGGAGTATACGCCTCAGAACATATTCACGGCCTTCATTACCTTCAAAATATGAAAGCATATAAAATTAGGTAAGCATTCCTCTCTCTCAATCATCAAAATACCGTATATGATGGATATCCTAAATTTCAAAGAGAGCCGGAGTACATGGTGTTCACTGAGATAAACTGTTCTATAGCTTGCATTACAAGCAAAATTACATACAAGTCAAAATCCTAAATAGATGGTAGAATAGATTTTATCTTCTTTGTGAATCTCCCAAAAGGGTACAACCCTGTCTGTGAAGATGTCTTCCTCAAGACATGAGAGCAAAAGATAGCAAACTTGCTGAAACTAGAGAGATGAAATTTGTGAAACCCCAAAGGGAAAGAATGTCAATAAATTCAGATACCAGGTTAACAATATCCTACCAGGACGAGACCCATCAGCAATAGCAAATGACAGAGTCCTGATGTGATCTGCAACAACTCTGTATGCCATGTCGACTTTATCTGCATCCTCTGGTTCGATTTTCCCAGAATATGGCCGAGCACCAGTTGCCTGTAAATGAGTTACATGACAACAAAATTACAAATCAATTTAATCATCATCTCACCTGTCTACGATGTGTATATACTGTAAACATTCCCTTACAATAATTACATTTCAAATATCACACAATTCAAGACTATATATTATTCAAGTTCAAAAAATATATATGGAAATATTATATATAAGCTTTATTCCTTAACAACCATACCAGCTGAATAGCATCAAAGATAGGCATGAAGACATCAGTGTCATAATTGCTCATTTTGTTCTGTAGTATAGAGGTCAATCGTTCAAAACCCATGCCAGTGTCGACATGCTTTGCAGGCAGGGATTTAAGAGAGCCGTCAGCCTCCCTATTGAACTGTGGAGAGACAAACAGAAACATATCAGATACAGACTTCATGAGAGAGAAAAAGTTCACATGTTGATTCTTATACCAACTAATAAAGTAGATGAGAAAATACAAACATATATGATGCAGATTTCATTGGTATAGAAAAAAGTGTGCATGCTAGGATCATGGATTCTAATGCCAATTTATCAGGTACACAACTTTTATTTTGGGGGTGACAGGCAGGGGAGAAACAACAGCACATTCTTCATATCATTAGAATACCTGAATAAAGACGAGGTTCCATATCTCAATGCAGGTAGGATCGTCATTATTAACCAAAGATGCAGCATCACGGTTACCAATTCTGTCAAAATGTATTTCGGTGCAAGGTCCACAAGGACCAGTGTCGCCCATCTCCCAGAAATTGTCCTATCCAAATATACACACTTAATTAGATACACTGATTCAGTCCAAAAACAATTTACAATATAATGTTTATAAAGATTATGCATGACTCCTTTATTAAAAATATCAGACAATGTAGTGAAAACATACTTTACAGCCAAAAGGAAGCACGCGTCCGGGAGGCAAAAACTTTAACCATATATCTCTAGCCTCATTGTCAGGGGCAAGACCCAATTTCTCATCACCACCAAAATATGTAGCATAAATGCGATCTGATGATAATTTATAAACCTACAATACAATAAAGAAGTACCTAATGTGAACAAAAGATAGCCATGCATTATATATATCTAGGAATTAAATAACTCTCAACTTCTGCATTTGAAGATATTGCAAACAAAAAGAACACCTACAGAAATAATAACTTTACCCAGCGTATCCAAATTGAATTGAACATTTTAATTAACTTTTTCTTTTAATGAGACTGCTAATTTATCTAATTGTAGGAATTGGAGTGGTGGTTAGTTAGAGTAAGTGATGGTGCAGTTTCTAATTCAAATTTGTTATTCTTATCAAGGTTCTTAACACTACAAGTGATATTCAAGCAGCACAAAAACCTAATTAAAATTGAAGAAACAATCAATATAGCTCAGTATGGGTAGCTTCAGTAACTTCCCAGATAACTAGCTTTTAGAGCTTATATATCATTCTAAAGCATAAAACTGCAACCATAGTGATTTTACCAAACTATATACCTTTAATAACAAACAACATAAGGCATGTAATTCAAGAAGCAAGATAAGAAACTTCAATGATAAAACATACTTCGGTTAAAAGCTCCCATGCCCAGCTAATAGCTTCCACTTTAAAGTAATCCCCAAACGACCAATTTCCCAACATTTCAAAGAACGTGTGATGGTAAGTGTCTTTCCCCACGTCGTCAAGATCATTGTGCTTTCCACCAGCTCGAATGCACTTCTGGGTATTGCAAGCACGAGAGAGTTTGCTCAAGGCAGTATTAGGATCAGCAGTCCCCAAAAAAATTGGCTTGAACTGGTTCATCCCTGGGAAACCATGTATATAATCGTAACAAAATTACAAGACAAAGTTAACAATGTAAATTTTGTGTGGCAAGATTACTATATCTTAAATCCCGTTACAGATTCTAAAAAAAGTGATTTTCTTATTCAATAATTTAAAATTTATTTTTTAGAGATTGTTAAGAAAAGCATAAGTTGTTTTGTGCCTGTCCCATTTTTTTTAAAACTCAAGTTACAAAAGATGATTTTGTTTATAAGCTACAAAAAACAACTTTTCATCTGAATTAGTTTTTAGATTATTTTCAGATTATCAATTTTTTAAAGCTGTAACAAACACATGAAAACTTTCAAAAGTGGTTTTTTAACATGTTTGAATTGGCTTATTTGAACTTATCTTTTAGCATATTCGTTTTTCCAAGGCCAAAGCGAGTAAAGCTAGGGCTTTAAGCCTCCGAAAAACAATTAATTTCAAAAAATTAAAAAAAAATAGTACAATAAGTAAAAAGCTTTACAATTATAAAAAAGATACAACAAGATAGGTAGAGGCTATTTCTTTATAGAAACTTTACTTTAAAATTCGTTTTAGGTCTAAATAAGTATTGGGTCGGCCATTCGTGAGACAGTCTGAAAGAGATTATGGAAACCACTTATGATGAGTCCATTCATAAGCTTTCTATGATAACTTATGAAGATAGTTTTACTTAGTTATTAGCTTCATTTGAAATTTCAACTTAAAAACACTTAAAACCCCAAAAAAATGAAAACTAATAATAAAAACAAAATCACTATTTTGCTAGGGCAAAAGCTTCACTAAGCCAAAAATGAAATTGCAGAACTCAACCAAAAACACCGTTGCCGATTTCAATTCGATATTCTAGACAATCAATTTACAAATACTTGTATTTCAATTTCAGTTATAACTTATAAGAATCTGCAAATTCGATTAGTTCAATCACTATGAATAATATAATAATATAATGAAAAAATAGAATACCGGCGTTAGCAAAGAGGAGAGTAGGGTCATTGAAGGGAACGACTGGGCTAGACTTCCAGTTAACATGTTTTTTTTCTTCGAAGAACTTGATGTAAGTGTCTCTGACGCGCTTAGCCGGCCAATCCTGATCAGGTCCTGGCATGGCGGGGAAGGCAGTGGAAAAATGAGATCTGGAGAAGAAGGTGACGGCACGAGAGGGGAGGGAGGAGGGCGGCTGTAAGAGAGGGTTACGGCTACAAAGAGAAATGAGCAAAGTGATTCCTCTTTTCATTCATTTATGTCTTAATTGTTTTCTCACTAAAGTTTTATGATATGATATACGAAATCTGTCAAGGACCTCAATATCACTAGTACTATTTTTATATTTTTTATATATATATTTCTTTAATTTCATATTTAAGGGCTTTAATGGTAGTTAATTTTGTTTTAAATGTAATGCAACATATTTAATTGGTTTAAATATTCAATTTGGTCAATTAATTTACTTTTATTAATTGAGTCCTTCACTTAGTGGCAATTTTAAAATAGTATTTAATTTTTTTCAACTTTGATTGAATTAGTCGTGGTAAAAAAAAATTCCAAGAAGGACGTGATCTACGAAGCAAATTTTATTAACGGTTCTAAAATACTTCTAGTCAGTCGTATCTCGTATGTCACATACATGTCTGGTTTTATGTAAAATCTGTATTCTTTTTAAATATGTATGGACAGTTTTGCTTTTAATTTTTTGTTTGGATAAACAATTTAAGTGGTTATGGTTAAATTATTTATATTATTAAGAATAAAGTGAAATTAATCTATTTGATATAATTTTTGAATAGTTTCTACAAAATATTTAAAAAATATTATAAAAATAAATCGAAAATACACATGAGTTGTTTTCAAAAATTCTCCTAAATTGTTTTTAAATAAAATATTTATTTATTTACATTTATTGAGTTGAAGAAAAAAAGGTAAATAAATATGTAGCAATAACAATTCAAATCTTGGATTTTTTATTAGAATATTTCTTCTTTTTTTTAAATATTCAAAATGTCTCACTCTAAAAAAATACCAAAATGTCATATTGTTTGTCTCCATACCAAAATGTCTTATCGTTTGTCTCCTTCTATTCGCAACCACAATATGCAACTTGCTGCAAAACTTTTCTTTAAGAAGCTCTAATCCGCAAGATGCAACTATGTAATAATAATTTTTTTTTTCTCATATTACTAATTGGTTTAATAAATTAAAAATAATTATAATATTAAAAAAAATTATTAATGAAATACATTAAATTGAAGAGAGAAAAAAAATACAGTTGAATAAATGTGTCTAAACAAACAACGTGTTAACAACTCTCTCATATTTTATAGATAAATTTAAATTATTTTAACAATTATTTTACAGATAAATTAGCAATTTAATTATATTTTATTCATAATTTCCTCTTTCTTTGATAATAATAATAATAATAATAATAGTATGAATTCAGACCGTTAAATGTCTTAGGTTGAAATACCACGTTCTCCACTTAATATTAGCTTGAAAAATAACTTTCCCACATAATATCACATTTTTCAATTTCCCCATTTAATATCACGTTTCCCATTTAATGTTATGTTATCCACTTTCCCTATTTATTATCCATTTCCTCATTTAACACCACACGTTACCCACTTATAATGATAAAAAAGAATAAAATAAAAATTGACGTCTTCTATTCAAAAACGTTGTGCGAAGGATCTAGAGAATAAAGGGCTTAGGAGAGAAAGAGATAGAAACTATTTTGATAGAAAAGACAAACACCAAAAGAAAAAAGAGAGGAGTAACCCTATTCTCGATTTTGTTAAATCAACCTCAGAAAAACATTGATTGCACATTCGTTAACTGTTGGATCGGGCTGATTTTTGGATAGCAGGTTCACGACATGTAGGTATTTATTTTCAATTGTCGGATCGGCGAAACAACATTCAGAGAGGGAGAGATCGTGCTCGCGCAACAATATGTGTGAAACGAGTGAGACAATAGTCTGTGAAGCATAATTCTAGAAACAACTTTAGTAACGATAAGGGCATCACTCTATCCGCTTTCCTTCTTGAATTATATGTGATATAAATGTACTGTAATGTTGTGTATTAGTTTCGTTTGTGTGTTGTCTTTAAAATGAATATTAATAATGGATGTGTTTAACATGTTCAAATTGTGGAAAATGTATGTTATATAATATATTATTATAATGGTTGTGCTTGACATGTTGTGGTTATTCAAGGTGATTACATTGTGTCTAAACTAGTTTGGTTTAGGACAAAGTTGAATGATTTTTGACGTTCTAGTCGAGTAATCTATATTATTACTAACAAAAGTGTCTATATCCATGCATTCATAGTTATGTGATGTGTCCATAATTGGTTGGAGCCCACAAATCCTTGCGGGGATTTTGAGTTAGTGGTGTTGCTTGGAAGGACCCACGAAGTCCTTGCGGGGGAGGTGATATTCCGGAATCATGCATTGACATATAGTCTAACAAATAGATTGAGCATTTTAGTTGATTTGTATCTTTGGTGTGTTGTGATTTTTACCTGTTAAATGAAATATACGATTTATTTATATTTTTACTATAACAACTATATACGCATGCATATTTGCTCTGTGTTTGTTATTTAGAGATGACTCTTACATTTGACAGGACATAAATATAATGTTACTTAACTTAATTATACATTTGAAATATGTCAATTTAAGTTTAAATATGTCACAACATTTGAAATATGTCAATTTAAGTTGATATAATTAAGTTGAAATATGTCAATTTAATCACAACATTGTTGAGAACACACAATAACATTCAAATATATATAAAAAAAAGGTTCTTAAAATTTGCTTGCATGAAAGTTATCGTGTTACCTCATGAGTTTGTTGTAATACTTGATTAATGTTTTTTAGAATTTTGACGAAACTAACTTTATATAATTTAACAAAAACAAAGACTAAATTGAATATTTATTTAATTTTTTTTTATCTCTACATTGTTACAATTTTTGTGTGTCTTTTATGACGTTACTGAAACACTTACATGATTAAACTAACTTCATTAAGTATTGTCTAATATAGTTCTTGTTTGATTAGTTTTTCTAAATTTAAATTTGAGACCTTATTCTTATAATGAAACATAAATTAATGTAAATAATTAGAAAGAAAAAAATAATAAAGTATAAAAATTTACGAAATTATCATCTATATTAAAGAGAAAGTTTTTATCTATAGACTTAACAATTTTTTAATAATAATAATAATAAATTTTGTATTCTTTTTATAATAAATGGGTGAAAGACAAATTATTTATGTTAGATTCAATATATATACACATTGTTGTTGGCAAAACAAAGAAAAAACTATAAATATTTTAAAATAATATATTTCTGTACAACAAATATTAAGTTTTATAATTGTTTATTTGATTATTTAATAAACAAAATTATGTTACATATTTAGAAAGAAAAAAATGTGCTAACAAAATTCATTATTCAGCTAATAAAATATTTACAAAATTGTTTCACTTTCTAGTAAAATTTGACTACTTTTACTCTTGTATTTTAACATATTAATTCTTTAACAGTATTATGTTTTTTTATATTTTTCAAAAGTAATAGTTAGATTTTTTTTTTGCAACACAATAGGTCTTGAAGTTATAAAATTGTGCATTACTACATTTTCTAAAAACATTTCGTTAAATTATCAAACATATATGACAATTTTAAGCAATTTTTTAATAAAAAATACTGTTTTTTAAAAAATAAAAATCATCATCTTCAACATAAATCCAATTTTTTTAGCATATATTTAGTAAATCCCCTGATTCCATTTATCAAATCCTAAAACTACTTCTATCTTTCAATTAATATCTTGTCCAATATTGATTAAAGCAAATAATACTAATGAGGGACCAACACCGTTTAGAGTCAATAATTGCTGGTTGGAACACAACGACTTTGTTATGTTTGTCGATGAGACTTGGAAATCTTTTGTGGTATCAAGAAGAAGTGTTTTTGTGCTTAAAGAGAAGCTTAAATTGTTAAAAGATAAATTAAAAGTATGGAATAAGGAGGTGTTTGGATGGATTGAGTTCAAAATAGAAGAGACCGTACGAGACTTTGAAAGAGGGATATTACATATTTTGTTAATGAATTCCATTGTAAATTGTAATGGTACTATTCTAAAAGCAGTCACGACATATTTATTGGTTCTTGTTAAAAAAATGCAACATCAGCTTAATCCATTTTGTTTAATTAGTTGTTTGTTTAAAATTATGTCAAAATAATTTGGCTACCTGATTGAAGAAACTCATCGGCAAACTGATTTTCAAGTGTTAAACAACTTTCGTTATAGGGAGATAAATTTTAGATACCGTGGTTGCTGTTAAAATTAATTGATTTTGCAAAGACAAAAAAAAATGTTTTTTTGTTGAAAGTTGGGTTCGAAAGGCATATCATTGTCTGGAACTATTTACGTTGTTTGTTTGGAATAATGGATTTTGGTAGCAAATGGGTAGTTTGGACGGAGGCTTGTGTTTTGTCTGGTAGTATGTATGTGCTTGTAAACGGCAGTCCGACGAATCAAGGTGGAGGATGATATCAATTTTCATCTTTTACAATTTGCGGATGATACTATTCTTGTTGGGGTGTACTTGGCGTAATTTGTGGAGCATAAAGTATACTTTTTGGTGGTTTTGAGCATAAGTATCAATTCAGACAGCTCCAACCTTTCTATGTTGTTGTGTTGATTGAGTGTCTTTCATACTAGTGGGGTGTAACCCAAGGAATTTTGTTACGTGGAAGACATGTGTTGAAAAATCTGAAAAACAAAAAAAGAAAAGTTTGTTTGGATTGCCATATCTATTGATGGGAGGGAGGGTTACTCTATTGACTTAAATGCTCGTAGATAGATAAAATTCAGTTTTGAATTAACATCGTTTGAAAATTAAATTAAACTGGTTTTCAATTTAAAAAGATTGAACCACATCGATTTAATTTAGTTTTTTTGTTTAGATCGGTCAAATTTTATATAATTATTCTTAATCACTTTTAAAAAATTCGGTTCTAGTTTTTTAACCTAAAACCGATCTGATTGAGTTTATTTGAACTGAAAACCAGTTTGATTCAGTTCTAATTTAAAAAAATCAGTTCCAAAATAATTTGGTTCTTAATTTTTATAAATCAGTTCAGTTTAACACTTTAGTTCAATTTTTGATTTTTTTTAACACCTATATTTAATAGTATACCACTTTATTCATTCTCCTTTTATAAAGACCCGAGGGAGGTAATAGATGCAATTAACGAAATTTAATGTTTTTTTTTGTGAGGTGTAAGATAACTTTTTTTCATTCTCCTTTTTAATGTTTTATTCATTTAATGTTTTTTATTAACGAAATTTAATGTTTTTTATTAACGAAATTTAATGTTTTATTCATTCTCCTTTTTTTTGTGAGGTGTCAAAATATTAATTCTATCAAATGATAGTGTAAGATAACTTTTTTTATATAAAATGACATAAATGTGATTAAGCAAAATACTAGATATAATTAAAATACAAATTAACAAAAACATAACAAAATAAAAATTTAATATTTGTAGTTTGTTAGATTGAAACATATTATTTGATTGTTACCTAATTTATTTTATTTATTTTTTCTTAATTTTTTATTGATTGCAACAAAATATTTATTTGTATTATTTTTATGAAATTTAGTTTTTTGAATGCATTTATGTCATTTTATAAATATGCAATTTTTTTTTATCATACTTCATTTTATTTTCTATTATATAAACTTTTTTCTTTTTATTTTATCTTCTTTTCACTTTTATTTCTTTCATATTTTCTTCATCAACTACTTAAAATGTAAAAATTATATTGATTAAGTTGTCTTGGTTTAATTTTTACAAAAACTAAAAATTACTTTTATTTTTTTAGTGACTAGACACAGTTTGTTCTGCCAATTGCCATGCATACACAAACTAGTTATAAGAATGTGTTGTTTGGTTTTTATTTGCGCAAAACCATAAACAGCTTAAAAGACACTAAATCATTAATAATTCTTTAATATGTTTTTAGATAAAATTGAAGTAAGTTGTAATGCATTATTTATAATATATATAGTAAAAACTCCATATAAGACAAATATATATTATAATATAATTCTTTACAATTTAATTAGTTTAGAAAATAATGTATATTTGATTTTTTTGTATGTTCTTTAATGTCTATATATTATATAGGATAGAATTATAACAAAATAAAAAAATATTTAATAGATAAAACTATAAAATTAAGAAATAATTAGTAATTTTGATAAAATAGATAAATTATTCATGTATCCGCTATTTTATGAGGATACTTTTATAGTAAAACACAACTTGATATGTGGATGATACTAATTATAATTTACTATGCAAATTACACATAATGTAAATGTTTGTTGTAATATATTATTTAAAAGATAATTTATTTTTGAGTTAATTAGTTAAAAATAAATGTAATTTTATTATTATTATTATTATCTCGAATATTGTGCTTTCTTAATACCTAATTGAAAAAATACGAGAAATATACATTGATTATAATTATATCTATAAAATTTCATTTACAAGACTCTAGAAAACTATGATAAGGGGGCCTGGTTGATGTAACGGTATAAGGAAGTTTGAATTATAATTTTTTTTAAATTTAATTCATGTACTTAATTTTAATTAACTCAATAATAATTTTAGTTGATATAAATTAATCTTCATGACTTTTTGGATGTGTTAGTTTAAATAAAAACAATTTAATTTATAATCAAATGAAATGTGATTCGTGTGAATGCAAAATAAATATAGAAAATAGATAAAAATGTCACACAAAAATATATTATGGTTCACCCAAGATGTATTTCGTCTAATACTCGTGACATTTTTCACTAATGTATTTAGCAATATAATGTTCTACCTTGTACTATATTTCTTACTCACATTTTGGTCACTAAGAGCATTACACTTTTCAATATTGAAATAAATTTTTACAGTCACTTTTCAATCCACAAATAAATTTTGCCAATACCTTTCAATATAAAAAATATATTTACAACACATTGAATCTAACTTAACAATTAGACTTTAATTACAAAATAATGTGAATGATAAAAAAAATGTTTGAAATCTAAATACTTATCAACTCTTGTTTTAGATCGAGTAACAACAACAACTCAATATAATGATCAACAAGTATAATTAGAGAACTAAAGTTTTACTTGAAATAATTGCTTTTGAGCTTGAGTTTTGAATGATCAAATGTAGATTGATTGTTTTGGAAATTCTTACATGTGTCTTCTGATTGATCTTTCTCTTGTAGACGAAAAGAAACTTCAAAATTCATATAAAGTTGCATATATATGCTAAACACATTATCAACTTGGTAAATTTGATTTAAAGATATTAAACACGTGAAACATTTTTGTTTTGAGTTTAAAGGAAAATGCAAACATGTGTGAGAATGAGCTATCAAAAGTCAGTTGGCACTACGTTTGATGAGAAATATGTATAACTTTATATAAAAGAGTGTCAATCCTTTTTGTCTTTGCATACCTCATCAATATGATAATATTTTAACCATTTGGTCCTCCAATTTGAGTTTGTTAATTATTCACGTAATATCACCAACCTTATGTGCAAATTTTACATTTTTATCTTACAATTTGGATTTTCCAAACTCATATGTCTTAACTTTGTCTTTAGTAAATGACAACCAATGTGTTTTTCTTAACATTCTCCAATCATTAATTTAAAAAAATAAAAATAAAAAACTATTGGATTTTACAAAAGTGAATTTTTGTCTTGATAAAACATGATATATAACCACAAATAATGACTATTATTTTTTTTGATTGTTTTGAAAAGACCACGCGATTTTTGCACGAATATGCAAACTTATATTTGATTCATGTAACTTTACTAAAAAGTACAATTTAATAGATAATATGATCAGAATCATAATTAATTGTTTAATTATCTTCAAAACAATAAATTAAAAATTTTGCCACACACCAATAAACTATTTTATAAATATTTTTTCAAAAAGAAAATCATATAATTATTTTAACAATGAATTGATTGAACTCATTTTAGTTAAAGGTGAATTTTTCAGAATAACTTAAGTTCCCATTTGATTAAAATAATTATTGATTAGATATAACTTATTTTTTAATCGAACTTTTAGTTACTAAAATGTTGTTTACTTAAGAATTAGATGATTAAAACAAAATAAAAACTATTTAAAAATAATATTTTATTTATTAAAATTAAATTGAATAATTAACTAATATAATAATAATACAATATAAATATATAATAATTCAATATAAATAATATATTTTATAAATCTAATAATTAATTTTTGTCATAATAAAATAATAATTAAACACACAAATCTGTTTATGTAAATCTAAAATTCATAATTATATAATTTAATCATCGATATTTACTTATATTTTAAAAATTTATTATATATTCATTTAAAATAATTTTAAAATTTTATAAAAATTTATCGTTAATAATAAATTATAAACAAAATAATTGATCACATAATTACTTGCCGATACCCATGCTAACTCCTGTTTATATTTTTCACGACTTGATGTCTAGCATAATTATCTCGGTCATTTAACTTATATTTTTAACACAAACTTTTCAAAAGCAAATACATATTTTTATTTCACCATTAAGACACAAACTTTTCACATTTTATCTTTATTTCTTTTCTAAATTTTATTAGTTTATAGTTTTTCATTCCTAAAAAATTTATTGTATGAGAAAGAATAAAAGACGAGGGTTCACGGAAATCCAGCAGAGTCCGAAAAAAGAGAACCGACAACCCGCTCCAGAAAATGGCATCGCGGCGAGACGAGTAAATACACTCTGAAACAACACACTACTTCTTTTACAGTACCAGCCGACGAAGCTCCACCTGCAAAAACAATGAAACCTCCCACCCCCTTATTAACGGTGGTATCAATAGCAATAATAATATCACTATCCAGTCTTCCTTCATCCTCATCATGGCAAATCCTTACATCTCACAATTTCACTTCTCAGATCCAACTCCATCCTCACGTCCTCCTTCTCCTCACCCTCCCCTGTAACTAACTAACTAACTCCATTCCCTTCATCTCTTCATTTCAAATTCAATAATAATATAACAATTATTTATTCACATTACTATCTAATAATGCGTTATTTTGTAGGGTCTGGTGAATCTCGTTCTCTTATGAACGATCTCTCGCTCGTAATCGCCGATAATCCTAGAGATTTTTCGACTCTTAAATTAATGTTTATGCATATCAATAAAGAGAATACGGTTACGGATTCAATTGGTGTTAGTGTTGATGGAGCGTTAACTGTTATTTATTTTCATAATTCTGTGGCTTATAAGTATAGAGGAAGATTTGCAGCCAAAAATATACTCTCTTCGTTGTATCATTATATTTCCGTTGCGCCTGAAGAGGTTCCTTTAAAAGTGCTGAATACGAATAGAGATTTTACAGCGTTCGTTGATTCAGCTGATGAGACTTTGGTTCTTGTTGATTTTTGTGGATGGACGCAAAAGTTGATAGGCAACAGTAAGAAATTCAATGGAACACAAAATAATACTATTGGTGAGTCTTAAATTTTCCTCCCTCTGTCTTAAATGTTGCTCTCATTGTAAATGTCATTTTTGCCTATGCACGATTCTTAACAAAATGATTAATTGATTGTTTTCCGTGGTATAATAATATGGAAAGACTAAAATATTCATAGTTGATCATAGTTGTAAATTAGTTATGAAGTTGTTAAGTTGGATTACGTAGTAATACGAGAATATTGTTGGAGAAAATAATAATTGTTGTCTTAGTATTCTCAAGTGACAAATATTTGTGACAGAGAAATATTTCAAAGGCGATCCTTATAATGAGACGGAGGAAGTAGTTATTAGTAGCTTATGTAAGTATAATTAATCTCCATGAAATTGATCTTTGCCAAACATTTGCAGTAGCATTTTTGAACTTAGTTTATAACATATGCATTTGGGAAAAATTATAAAAATAGCTTATGAATATGTTTTGTAAGCTGTTTCTAGCATCTTTTTTTTGTAAGCTTCTCAAGATAGATTTTAAGCGATGGCTTATGAACAAGCTTATGCAGAAACTATTGCCCTCTCTTCGATTGCTGTCCACCCGAATTTTTTTTTGTATAGTGATAATAAATGCTGATAATGTAAACAGCTTTTTGATATGTATATACTACTGCAAATATCTCATTGAGTTTAAACACTCATAAGTTCTTATATAATAAGTGCTTCTTGAACAAACACTTATTAAACTCTTTACCCAATTGCTTTCAATTTTAGAATTTAGAAATAACTTATTTATGTAGTATTACTATTTTCTATGATTTGACTTCACTATTTACAGATGCTTCACATCTCTTTTTTGAATGCATATGTGATGTATATGTTACTTGGAATGTGTTATTGGCTATGATGCTCATAAGAAGACGAGTTACTATCCGTATGTGGTCATTTTCCTTGCAGGGCTTCACCTTGGGATGGGCTTTAGTGGAGAAAATGATAGAATACTGGTGTCAAGGGGGAAGACTAACCAGAAGGTTGCTGGTATTATCTAAGTTTGAGTTTAAATAATAAATACATAATTTCCTTCCTTGCTGTTTTCATTTTCTTTTCCCCCATAATCAGAGGGCATGTGCATGGCTGAACACAGCATCAATAAAGGGTTTTGGGAAGTTCCTTGGCTTGGGGAATTTACCTCAGTAAATGATGGCCGTTTGTCGGGCTTCAAGGATCAGAATAGTCATTATCTACACTCCTGTTCATATGAAGAATTTGAGCGTTTCCATTCATTCTACGAGAAATTCATGAATGCTGTGAAAGAATTCTTTCTGCCTCTTGAACGCCACAGATTTGGTCTGGTTTCAGATAGGGCGGTGCTTTCATCCTTAGGTGTTGGCGATTCTGGTTCATGGTTTGCAGTTCACTACCAAGCTGGGTGTTCAAGTTGTTCAAATATTCTTAAAGAAGAGGATGACTTGAACAATGTTTTGCAGAGGAACAATTATTTTGTCAAAGAGGTGAATGCAACTTTTCTAACTGTTGTTCCATGTTTTGTGGTGTGTGTATGTCAAGATGTTTTGTAATGAATCAACTTTTAAGTTGTTAGGTTAAAACATATGAATGATTTTACATTGCAATTCCAATGGTATAGCTGTAGACTAGTTTATTCAACTGATGTAGATACACCCCCAGTATGAAAGTGTTATGCTTCTTTCAATCAACTAATTTTTTGTTTTATTTTGTTGAGATTAACATGGTTTTCTTTGTTTTAATTTAGTTGGAAGGTAATGAACACGATCAAGAAGCCACTATACCAGCAAATAAGCCGTCAGTGCTTCTATTTGTTGATAGATCATCTGACTCCTCAGAAACTAGGCTAAAAAGTATGGAAGCTCTTAAAGCTTTTAGGGTATTGGCTCAACATGTGAATCAAATGGATAGACAGAATAATGATAATCACAAGAAAGTTGTTATCCAAAATTATCGTGGCACAAAAAGTACCTCTGATCTTCTCAGGTCAAAGTTGTTGATGAAATCTCAGAAAATTAAACTAAACGAGAAGATATCCTCCATCACGATTATTAATGAGGGTAAGCAAGTTAGTGTGGATAATGTAGCTTCTGATCTACGAGTGAGTTCTTTGAATGAGTTATTGGGTTACCTTGTCCAGCAAAAGAAGGATGGAAAACTAAGTTCTCTAGCAAAGGATTTAGGTTTCCAACTTTTATCTGATGATATTGACATCAGTTCAGCCAATACACAACATCAATTGCTTTCCGATGTTCAATCAAGTCAAATTTCAGCAGAAGCTTCTCAAGATCATACAAATACTGTAATGAGGGATGGCTATCCATATAGATCTGCAATAGAGCTCGAGAAAAATCCCAAATTGGTTATGCTATCTTCTCAGCATGGCGAAGACAAGAAATCTTCTATTGTTATTGGTGAAGAGATAAGAGCCGTGCAATCTGAAAAATCTGTCACCGATCACGAACTTCCTAGCGCCAAAATTAGTAAATCAGAAATAGATAGCCCCACAGATGGTTCTTCTGATGGAAACAAGTATGGAGGAGAACAGGATCCTTTTCATGGTTTTAATGGTTTCTTTTTCTATTCTGACGGTAACTATCAATTACTTGAAAGTCTCACTGGTGCTCGTAGAATTCCATCTATGGTCATAGTTGATCCCTTTTTGCAGCAACATTATGTCTACCCTGAAGGAAAAAGTTTCAACTTTGCTTCACTATATAGTTTTCTTTCGGAGTTTCTTAATGGTACCCTGCTTCCATATCAGCGGT
Organism: Cicer judaicum; assembly: GCA_037974835.1. Lineage (NCBI taxonomy): Eukaryota > Viridiplantae > Streptophyta > Magnoliopsida > Fabales > Fabaceae > Cicer > Cicer judaicum. The sequence continues at coordinate 13,978,295 of JBBPBS010001017.1, forward strand.
CAGAACATGTTCTTCAAGGCCAAAAGGAGGCCAGGCATCCTCCATTTGTTAATTTGGATTTTCATGAGGTGGATTCTATTCCTCGAATCACAGCTCATACTTTCTCTGAACTTGTTATTGGTTTCAACCTATCTAACAAAGAAAACACTTCAAATGCATGGAATAAAGATGTCTTGGTCTTATTTAGCAACAGTTGGTGTGCATTCTGCCAGAGAATGGAAATGATTGTTCGTGAAGTATATCGGTCCATCAAGGGCTATGTGGATACATTAAAGAGGGGATCTCAGAACGTTTCTGACCATGGTGAGAATTTAGACCGTATACATGTGTCTGTCTGTCTCTACCACTCTATATTTTACTTGTTTAAGTTTAGCTTATTTATTTTTAGCGTGTTTTTGCAAAAATGAGAGTATCTTGTGGCTTTTTGTTTTATAAGTTGTTCAGTCAGTGGCTTCAATATTGGCAATTAGCTTTTCCTGTTTCTTTTATGCATATAATTCCCATCATCTGCATTTCACTATCAAATTGATTTTAACTTGATCTTGAAATGCTAATTTTCACTTGTAATTTGTAAATGAATCTGACACTTAATGATTAAAAATGGTTATTCTCCTATTTGGTGGACTTTATTGAAGTTGGATGTTGTTATTTGAATCGTTTTTGGAAGAATTTTCTGATGAAACGGTAGATACAGTCTCTAACAGTTTGACAACTGATTGCTGCATGGCAGAGGATTTTGATTATGTTATGATGAAGATTCCGACAATCTACTTATTGGATTGTACATTGAATGACTGCCATTTGATACTCAAGTCAGTAGATCAGGTACTTTTGGCTCTATGCTTTCCAGGCCTCAATGTTCCATATCGTTTTTATTCATTATGGATTTTTGTCACACTTTTTCGAAACAATATTGAGATTACTAGTTGGTTGTATTTATTTGGCACTATATTTCTGAGCTGTATCATTATTGTTGGGCGGGGCCAAATGAAGATGATGGATTGTCATTGTTGAAGTTGTGAGATTTTAGAGAAAAGAAGGAGAGAAAATAATAAGAGTTTGAATATTATTGATAATAGTTTTATGCCATATTGATTACAAAAGACTCGATATTAATCTCTATTTATAGAGAAACATAAACTCAATCCTAAATTAGGAACAAATCATAATAATAATGAGAGACATTCTAAGATATCTCAATGATTATAAATTGATCATAGGAAATAGTTCGAGATACTTTAATATAATATAATACATATTATTAGATATTTTCTAATATTCTAACAGTCATGTTACTTATGAGAAAAACTTTTGCTATAACAATGATAATAGCAAAAACTTTCTCCCTCTAGGTAGGGTTGACTGTGAGGATCAAACAAACATTAATGTCTCATCATAAAATAATGTCTAGTGAGTAGTGACTAATCATAAAATGACTCTTGGTTTTAGCCTTTTTTTTAGAATATTGGACTAAAATGGCTTTTGTGGTTTAAGCAAAATAAAACTTAAATTTTTTGTCAGGCTTGAACTAAGAGCCAATAGCTATTTCTGAGTCTGGAATGTGTAGTAGTAACTGCTTGTACAACTGTTACTCGTTCATGTCGTTGTATAGATTAGAAAATAATTTTCGATGGGGATAATTGTTTTAAATTTTATATTCTTACTATCAACAGATATCATGAAGAAATATGATGAATTTCATCTATGATTTATTTGAAACTTGTATCATTGAATGTAAGTAGTTAATTGTTTGGCTGTAAATTTGAAATTTTATGCAGTTAAAAGTGTTGGACTCTATAGGCGTTTGTTTAGGACATCTAGTTAATATTGTTTTGTGTATGTTATATATGCAGAGTGAGGTTTATCCTGCACTGGTTTTATTTCCAGCAGAAAAGAAGGAACCCCTTCTTTATGGAGGAGATATTGCTGTAATTGATGTTATGAAGTTTGTAGCAGAGCAAGGAAGTAACTTTCATCATCTTATCAGAGAGAATGGTAAACGCTCTTGCGATGTACAATTTTTGTTTGTATGCACTGGATTATTAGAAAGCATCTAATTCTGAATCAGTTGTTGTTGATGTCAAACTTGGATCAGACACTTATCATTGCTGCCCTATCCCTGTTTCCCATCCCTTTATATTGCTGGTATCCACTTGTACTAGGCTACACTTAGACTTCAGAGGGACCTGACTAGTCAAGTCAGAGATTCTGAGCTAGTGTATCTTCTATTGACCTGTGCTTTTATTAGCATATTATCTTTCAATTTATTGTCTTCTGTTTTGTCAAACTGAAACATTAAGTATCTTAGTCTAAATTCTCTTCTGCCATGATTCCAGTAGCAGTTCTGTGGCGGTCTGAAAAACTAGTCAGGAATCAGAACTTATTTGGTACTTTGCAAACTGAGGTCCATGAGGAATCACTTCATACGCGGAACAAATATCACAGGGCCTCAGATCAAGATAGAATACTTGATCAGGTGGTCAAACCTCACGTGGTGGTTGGTTCGGTGCTAATTGCCACAGAAAAGCTTTCGGGGGCTCAGCCATTTGGTGGATCCAAGATTATCATTGTGGCAGCCGATCAAATAACTGGATTTCAAGGTCTTATCATTAACAAGCATCTAAAATGGAGTTTCCTGCCTAAATTGGAAGAAGACTTGGAAGAATTGAAAGAGGCTCCTTTGTCCCTTGGGGGTCCAGTGGTGAAAACTGGAATGGTTCTTTTATCCTTAACTAGAACAGTTTCCAGAAATAGTTTACCTGAAATCCTACCTGGAATTTACTTTCTTGATCATGTAGTGACAATTCGTACAATCCAGGAGCTTAAATCAGCAAATCAACAAGTTGCCGATTACTGGTTTTTCTTTGGGTACTCAAGTTGGGAATGGAACCAGTTATATAATGAGATAGCGGAGGGAGCTTGGAACTTGAGTGAGGATGGAGTGAGTCATTTACAATGGCCTTGACTACCATTTACTCATTAATCTTTACTGTACTACTAACATTATTGATCTCCTTGTTATTTATAGAGTTAATTTAAAAGGAAAATATAGTAGAAACTAGAGAGTAACATCCAGCATATTGTGATACATTAAAAGGTTTTGTAGTGGATGATTAGGAAAATGCATGCCTTGGCAAGTTATCAAAAAATTTATTTTGAAATTATGCTTGTTTACTTGATGTTCCTTTACGCTAAGATGTCTGTTTGATGAGCAAAGTCGATGAGTTATCGGCATAAAACTTATCCTTGTATGGCATCGTTAAAAGACATTTGTAAAGAGAAAACAAAAGGTTAACTGTGAGGAAACATATAGTAAGTGTTTGTGTGATTGAAAATATTGTAAATTAGTTTAACAAAACAGTTAACATGTATTTTAGTTCTCCACTAGAACTCAGTCAGCTATTGGGATTCAATAATCCTTTAAGAATATGTACTTTGATGGGTTTGTGCATACATTTTCGTCTCTGGAACTATGTTATCTTTAATCTATGTTAGCATCTAGTCAAGTTAGAGAAGGAGAAAGCAGCTAACATAATAAACAATCAAGTTCTATGATTAATGAAAAGAAATATGATGAAAAAGTTATAAAAAATGTGCAAGGTAGTAGGATAGTTTATGAGTATTATTTCAAGAGTGGCAACCATATTGTGAAGCACATCCCCATTTCGTATACTATACACAATTTCTTGATCTCCAAGCTTGGCCTCACTAAACAAAGGGGGCTACAATTTTATAAAACAATTTTTTATAAAAAATATCTAGAAAGTTTTACTCCTTACCCCTATTTCTTTATTTATACCCCATAATTTTATGAAAATGCCAATTATGCTATATATATATATATATATATATATTATTATTTTATCAATTTAAAGTTAATTTTTTCTTTTTCAGAGTTAGAAAAAAAAATTTTGATAACTTCTGAATTTTTTTTTTTAAGAATTCCGGTACACCTTATTTTTAGATTTTTTTTAAAGTTTTCTAGCACATAAAATTTTTATCTGAAAATTTTAAAAAATACTTTCGGTACAAAAGTGAAAAAGTTGTACTTAAAAAAAATTTATTTGAAAAGATTTTCGAAAAATTTTATTGAAAATATTTCAAGTACACAATTTTTTTTTGCCTATATCATAAATAATAATTAATAACATAAATAATAATATTAATTAATACATCGTATCATAAATAATAATATATATAAATAATTAATACACTATAAATAACCATTAAATAATTAGTATATTAGAAATAATACACTATAAATATATCATATATAGTTAATACATCATAATTAATAATTAATACACTATAAATTATCGTCTTGTATTTGTCGGAGCTGGAGCAATATCTCTTTATAGAGTAGCATGATGAAGATTCAGATTCACGTATCCTTCCTACAGTTTTACCGTCACTACCTTTAGTCATACCCACTAAAAAAAATTTAGTGGAAATCAAATAAATTAAATAAATATTAATATAATAAAAAATTAATTTAAAAAATATTCTATTTTTTTTTATAATCAAACCACTAATAAACTCGTGGATGAAATTTTCTGATAGCTTTCAAAAATATGTAAGTTTTTTGAAAAAGTTAAAATAAATTTCGAAAATGTTGAAATGAAGAAATAAAAAAAATAATAACTTTTTATTAATTTGTTACCAACCAAACAACTAAATTTTCTTAAATAATTATATGAATTTTATAACTTATTTTATTTTTATTTAATATTATCTACATTTCTAATTATAAGAACAATGTGAGAAACAAATTTCTCCATAAATAAAACACCCTTTTAATTTTTTTTTTGGTACAAACACGTTTTAATTTACTAGGTTCATTTATTCATTTATCTATCTATTAAAACATACTTCTTATTAATACTAAATACTAATGTTTTATTTTGAAATATGAAAAATTAATTTCAACATATTCAAGTACAAAAATTGTTTTAAGAATACTAATCCATTAAATGAACACGTTAACTATCCTATCAACTTTGTAAAAATAAATAAATAGCAAAATTATTCTAAAAAAAAAAGGTCGAATCTTTAGATTATTTGGAACCATACTGAAATTAATGATTCACCGGATGGATATTCAACCATATATATTTGAAGGACACAACACAAGGTTAATGGAGGAAATAATACACTACTCTACTCTATACCAGCAGCGCCGTTGACGTGGTTTTCGATTGCACCAAAGTTCTACTTTCTTTTGCGCTTTGTTTTTTTCGAATAATAAATTAAATAAAAAATGCATAGCCATTTGAGGAGCGAGGAATTTGCTCCAGCGAAAATAGGAATAGCAAAACCAACAAGCATTTCTATGCTTTCTTCCACCCAGGTTGGTATCCCTTTTTCATTGCTAACCAATTTTCTTTGATCATCGCGTGCTCTTCGTTGCTTCATAAACTTCTTTACTCTCTCTTCAATTCTTCCATCTGTTTTTAAATTTTGGTGAAGTGGTGTCATGTATTACGAATTATTTGAATGAATTGATTTTGTTTAATACTGAGTTGAATCTAAAGTAATTGGAGGAAGTGTGAGTTGAACAATTAATTTGACACTCAAAACCAATTCTGGAGGCAAAAGCTCCAAATTCTAACAGTTAGTTAGAATCAACTTTGGAGTCAAAATCAATTTTATTCGAATACATTTGAATATGTTAAAATTAATTCTATACCTCTAGAATCTATTTTACATAATCTAAAAGTGAAATCAAATATACACACAGTATGTGTAGTTTTGCAATCTATTATTTGGAGTTTACTTACTGGAGACTTGGATCAGAACTTCTCAATTGAAGATAATATCATTTATGAAATTGTATAATCACTAAAACATGTTGTTTAGAAAGTAGTTTGGTAGAAAAATCTCCAATTGCAATTGGCCAAATAGATTTTAATGTTTTCATTTTTGAGCAATAAGGGTTACTGAGAGGAAGGAAAGTGATCAATGAACAATTGTTAAAAATTGAGCAGAGTGATATTGGGGTATTATTTTCTGGTTGATGATTTTTCCTTACCTTATGCTTGTTTGATGATTTTTCACTTACCCTATGCTTGTAGATGATGAAAAGTTGTTTTTGTCTTGCTTACGTGATATGTTAATGTAATTGTTTTTGGTATATTTGGCTCTCACAATTGCAGTAGAGACTAGAGTTAATTTCTAATTTTGAGGAAGGGATAACATCTAGTGAGCATTTGGCTAAATAATGTAATCAAGCTGTTATTAACACTGACCATATGAGAGCTTATAGCTTAAGCACAAATTCAATAAGTTCTTACTGTTTTGATGTACACGTTGAAATTATTTGTGTTCTCAATGTTTGTGTTCATTGTAAATAGAGAATCTGAGGGTGGATGAGAATCAAAGAGTGGAAGGAGGTTTAAGCATTGAATATAATATTTCTGTAATTCTACGAGCTATCTCAGGGAGATGATTAAAATTAGTTGAAAACAACTTATGAGATAAGTCTAAATAAGCTCTTTCAAACGTCCTCTTAAAATATCATATATTAAATAATGTGTAGATAATGTGTCATGTTCTTAATTTGTAAATTACTAAGGGAGGAGGGTGGTGGATCTGGGTCAATAAATCAGCGGTGTCGATTCGAAGTAATCAAAACATTGGAAACTCTTGGGCTGTGGTTTTTCTTGTAATTGTTGAGTTGTGACCCCTAGGGATTTGTGATGTATTCATAAAATTATGAGAATCTTACACAGAAAAACAGAACAAAGTGTATGCTAACTTGTATTACTTAGCTGTTATGACTTATGGTTTGTTTAGTCATTTATGGTAAACAAATGACTTCATGAACTGTATTGCTTGCACTATTTTGTACAGTTTTAAAATTTGCATTAGTTCTTATGTAAGTCACATATAGGAGGAGCAATACGTAACTCTGGCTTTCGGGAATTTTGAGACGACTTGTTGGGGTTGTGGACTTCGTCTTTTGCTTCCATCACATGCATCAGTTTTCAAATGTGGCTGGTGTGGGGCAATAACAAATCAGAGCAAACCAAAATGTGACAACCAGGGCTTTAGATGGATACTACTGCGTGATCGATGCATTGTTGCCATTGTGCTCATGTTTATGTTCTTTCTAATATGTAAGCCACTGTTGTTCCTGTGTTATTGTGAATTTGTGATATCTGTTATAGTAATATAATCATTGAGTTAATTTCATAGTAATATAATTCATAGGATTCACTTACTCTTTCAAAAATGAATAGACGTCTACTGCATTATTTTATACTTTTCTTATATGTTTAATTTCTTTTGTGCAGTTGGCGGGGTGTGGGCAATTTATCCTGTTGTCTATTCTATCAGTCTTTTTGGGATTTTTCACTCTATCATTACGGTAATCTTGTCTATAGCCACCCTTTACTCTTTCAGCCTTGCAGCATTTCGTTATGCAGGCACACCACCAAACACAGAGTGGGGAAGCTTCCCCACTGTAGGGAATGGTGACCTTGAAAACTATACCTTCTGTCACTACTGCTCAAAACCCAAGTCACCTAGAACCCATCACTGTCGCTCGTGTGGAAAATGTGTACTAGACATGGATCACCACTGCCCATTCGTAAGCTTCCATCCTCTTTTAATTAAACATAAAAATTTCATTTTTCATGGTGTGATCACCACTCTAATTGTGTGTGCTCGTGTAAATTATACATGATGTCTTTAAGTATACAATGTATGTATGACTAGACTAGGTAACATTATGTTCGGCTGGTTGTTTAGTTGTACTCTTCTGTATCGAATTCAGAGTTTGTTTGCTTGAAAATAGATATGAAACCCTCTTCTATGATCTCTTTGTTTTCTCCTAATTCCAGTTTTTATTAGTTTTCCTCATTCACCATTAATAGAATATACCTTAAGAAAACAATTTTATAGAAACGGGTATCAAACATAGATATTTAAAGGAAATAAACAACATAATAGAATAGGATTATACAATGGGTTCCCAAGAAATTCGAGAGTCTCAGGTCTCTCTCCCTTCCAAGAATTCGAGAGATTGGCCTCTCCCAATCAATATCCAATCCTCAAATAATTGCCTGCCTAATAATATAATATATCTGCAACATACTCCCCTCCGTCTCACAATGAGTGTCACTTTTTAAAAAAAATTGTCTCAAAATGAATGTAATTCACAATTTTCAATACAACTTTAACTATTTTTTCCTATACTACCCTTCAATAATTATTATATACACAACCTCCAAAAAATTATTATTTTTTGCATTGATAATTTGGTGAAAAATCCACCAGTAATTAAATTGGGTAATTTGGTGAAATAACTTCTCTCTTATTTCTACGTATTTCATTTCTTAATATGTAATAATAATATAATAACAATATTAATAATAGGCCTAACACAATTTCAAGTAATGTTTTGAAATGTTTATGAGAAAAAAAAGAGCTAATGCAAGATGTATTTAAGATTTTATTTTAATTTCGCATCTCCTTACCGTTTGGTTCAAGGGGAAGGGAGGGGAGGAGATATTTTTGTAATGGTTTTGTGTTTGGTTCAAGGGGAGGGGAGGAGAGGGATTTTTTATGGTGTTTTAGTTATATGGAGCCCCTCCCCTCCAAATCCCCCCAAAATGGAGGGATTGCAAAATAAGCTCTAGGGGGATTTTGGCTCCCTCCCCTCCTCTCCATCTACCTCCAACTGAACACACTCTTATGAATTTTTATTCCTCATATACTAGACACATTTTGTTGCCAGTTCATGTTGGAGACAATGTTATCAATGGAGGATAGTAAAAATTCTGCCATATAAACATGACTTTCTAGCCTATGGAGGATATAATAAGTGTTGCGGTATGTGGTGGCTCACACAAAATCTGGCATGCCACAATGGCCATGTTATGGCGGAAATTTGACAACACCGGTTGGAGAGGCTTATAGAATTGTGTTGAGTTAACATGAGTATGGCATGAAAATGACACCTTTTTTTGGAGTGTCTATTTTTCAAAGTTTTAATCATTGCTTATCAACTGTGTTAAATTAAACGCTATAGGTAGTCAAGTCAATAAACTGTACAATAGAGCTTCAAACTTCCTTTATCTTAATCCTAGCGTACTAATTGTTTGGCAATCCCTTGGCAGATCGGGAACTGTGTCGGCTCAGCTAATCACCGCAGCTTCATTGCCTTCCTTATTTCAGGATTGCTCAGTACCATCTATGTTTCTATAGTGTCTGCACATGCCAGCTTTCATATGTGGCCACCATTGACATACTCCATTGGACGCTTACACGGGACCACTAGTGAAAATCTAGCTTGGAGACTTATTAAAGAAACTATTTTTGCCTTCCTGAGATCATTGCTGCTTCTATCCACTAGAGGGTTTGTTCTTATTTATCTATTTATCGCAAGTGTTTCAATGATGTTGGGATTGAGTGCTCTTCTATGGCTGCAGCTACGTTGTATTTATGAGGGTGAAACTTACTTGAGTCACCTAAGTTCACAAGCATATAATGGAGACAGAAAGAAGGATTGCCAAAATCTTATTAGATTTTTTGGTTTTCCGTATTCGGTAAAGCGATTTTTGCCCGCGTTCTTCGTTAATCAGAAGAGACACATAAAGGGAAACGCGCATGATCTTTGATCAAATAGTTTCTTATCTTTCTTTTCAATTTCACAGTTTTGTATCAAAGTAATTTCTTGAGTATATCTGAAAGATATATGATAGTAGTGTTAATTATTAAATTAGAGAGTGTTTTGTTAATGCTCCGCATGTTGGTGAGTATATATTAAGTCAAATTTAGTACTGAACATGTATTTCATAGGTCAATAAGTGGGGTTTTAATTTGATGAAGAAAATTAATGAGATTGACCTAATGGAAGCGGGCTAGATCCATAAGTGGGAGGTCTCTAATTTGACCCTTTGTGAAAATAAATCCGTTGGAAAGAGGTTATACCCTTGTTCTATCAGTCTCCATCATGATTGCCTCTAATATGAGAATGAATGTGTATTTAATCCAATTGATTGAAGAATGCACATTTAAAAATCTAAAGCTTAGTTTTCATAATAATCTTGAGACTTGGCATATCTTGTAAAAATTAACTTGACAATGTAGTCTGATTTCATTCTTCCTTTGTGTATGAAATACATGTACTATAAATACATATGTTAAGTACATACTCTTGTGATTAACTTTAGAGTGTTTATCATCATGGTTACGAAAACCTCTAACAAATAATCACTGTTGAGCCAAACTACAATTTTCCTCTGTTTATTTTGGTTTACAGTCTAAAAAATATATGAATACATATATTTACAGATTGAAAATATTAATACATATTTTCTCAATACATGCAGATCAATAGATTTGGTAGTAACCATCCTTGCTATGGATTAATTTGAGTTTGTTCAATTTTTTGAAGAATTGATTTTAACTTGTTAATATTATTTGTTGTGATTTGAATATTACATAACAGAAATTGAATTATTTGGATTTTTTTTTTAAGTCGTATGTATTTAGAAATCTAAATTTGAGTGAATATGCATGTTTTTGATTTTGGATTTAATTCATATACAATATTAATATAAATAGTTATGAAGTAATCCCTTGTGAATGATTGTGATGTGTTGATGTTAAATTTTTTCACTTTTATAGTACATAGTAATTAAACTTTTTTAAATAATGCATTTACCTATTTCAAATATGTAATTTAATTGTTTTATTAAGCTTTTCAGCATGGATTTGATTTCGAAATCACTTAAAAGCAAACACAGTTAAGTTAAACTAACACCCTTATTTGTATGATTTCAGAATGATAAAACAATAAATTTAAAAATAAATGTAATTGTTTTAAGTCTGAATGAAAAAAAGGTTGTCAAAAGAAATGTATGGTCCAAACTATCATGAATGAGAGTCACACGTGAAGATAAGGTTATAAACCTTTAAATAAAAAATCCCATTTCTCAATTTATTCTATTTCTTCAGCACACTGTGACTGAGATATGGCAAAATCTGGAAATTTGGCATCCCAAAGAAGCTTCATTCCAATATTCAATCCATGCCACTCTGCTTCCAAGGTCAAAGCCTTCAGGTTTCTCTCTCAGTTTCACACTTACAATAATGCTAGTGTTAGTGTAACTATCACTGCTTCAACCAAAAGAAAGGCCAACTTGCAGTCTCCATTGGTAACTCTCTATACAGTCTAATTCTCATTCCTTTAATTCTGTGATATTGGCATAGCTTTCTTATATCTTTGATTCTGTGATAAGACTACAAGAACATAGATTTGTAATTTTTTCATCTAGTAAAAGCAAGCTATTTTGTTTTGTTCTCTCTTGAATAATGTATTAAATATCATCTAAAATTTTCAATCAAAATGAAGTTTTTTTTTATAAATGCTAATGAGGTTCACGTGCATAACATATATTCACAGTAAATCTTGTAATTCAAAGATTTCTTATGTTTAGCAACATGCAATAATTTTTTAATGCTATTTCCTCTATGTGATCAAACTAAGATTGCAAAGAACACGAGTAGGGCTGCACGCCGTCTGATCACGATATCACCGGCTGATGGCAAATATCACGGGGATTGGACATCTGACTATCTTGTATCGTTGCGCGACCTACAGTTACAGGATTTAATTGAAGTTGAAGATGATCCACGCAAGAATGCACAAGTATTTATCAATCTCTACATCCAAAAGGTGGTTTCATCCAAATATTTTATCATGACTTGTGAGTCGATATTCTGGATTTAAATTGTGATTGTAACCAAAGATGGATGCACAACTGGTTAAGGATTGAAACTTGGACTTTCACTTTCTTATGAGTGCGGGTTCAAATCCATTTGAAGCCACTAAAATACTACTTAATGGACAAATACATGGTTAATGACATACAAATACTTGATTAAGTTCCAACATGCCATTGGTGCCAGCCCTATTTGGGTGCCTCTTCTAAATGCCATTTTCTTAGAAAAAAATTGTGATTATAATTAATTACATACCAAAATAAGATTTTTGTATGCATATTTTTTGGGTCTTTTTTATGCACTTTCTATTTCATTTTTAATATTTATGTTAATGACATGATATTATGTTTTTAATGTGTGTCTTCATTGACTAGAATTAATACTCCTAAATCTCAAATTTATTTGTTTAGTCACTTGCCAACACTTGTAAATGGTAATGCCAGCATGCTAGCTTTGGCTTATCTGTAGATGCAAGTATCACCACATCCTTCATGACAAAATGCAGCAACTGTTCTTCCCCATATTGCCGACAGGTATTTCCTTTCATTATGAATTATGAACTGATAATGATTAATTTTTTGGTTTGAGATGTGTCACATACCTTGACAATACACTATACGCATTTTTTTAATCCTATTCAAATATTATGATAGGATCAATACTTTATGATTTTAGCAATAGCATAGCATCTTAGTTTCTTTGACATCATGAATTTGATTTCTAGTATCTACTCTTTGTCTGATTCTGTTTTTTAGATTTGTAACACTTTTTATATTTAACAAAATATTACATTTTCCAATTTCTGTATGCTTCATGAAGATATAACTACAATGTCAAATTCTGTTATGTTTTGACTTGTGCTACATATTAAATTTATTCTATGTGATGATTTTGTGTCGTTACTAACGGTTTCAGATTGATGCAAAATTTAACGTATGGGTTCTCAGGGCAAATAGAGAAAAACGTAAGATGCCGCTACCTGAAATTGGAGGTGACCCATATGTAAGACTCTAGATCAATTAGTTCCATTCTTTTTTCTACACATAGATAGAATAATTTGAAAAAAAAATATTATTTAAATAAAAAAGTTGCTAGTGCTTTATTCTGTAGAATGCCAAGAATTATGAGTGTTTCAAAAGAATACCTTAAAAGGCTATTAAATATATACATTTGTGGTAAGCTTTGCTACATTCAAATACTCGTATCAATTTTGAATTTGCCTAAGTAATATTTAAATACTGTTACCAGTAAGATTTTACAATCAAATTAATATTAACACGAGTTACAGGAAATGATGCATTGTTATAATAAATTAATAATCTATGTTGTACAGTGTTTTTCAATGGATATAGCTTTATATCACCAAATTTTAAGAAGCAATACAATACCTATACCAAGTTTTTAGTCATGTGGTGAATGAAAAGCATAGCATACTCACTAATCTAACACAGCTCCTTATATCATACAGGTGATATATGTTAGACCAGGATACGAAATTGATCTTGATTCTATTGTGAAAGATGCCATCTGTCTGAATTCCTCAGTAAAAGTAAGTTTAGCAGAATTGCAAATCATTATTTTGCAAGTTTCAAAATTTTGATTTTAGGTGTCGCCATAATTTAATATAATTTTTATTTTTGTAGGATACGTGCTCAGAGTTGTGCGAGAAATCTGAGGATACTATACTATGTAATAATTTTTTATACTACTAACAGTCATTGTAATACAAGGAACAACAAGAACAAACCAACTTTAAATGAAAAATTCAAGAAAAACTTATCAACTATTGTTTTGTTTTTCAGATACAACTGGACAAAGTCAGGCTTCTTTTGATAAGAGGTGGTCGAGACTATTGGAACTAAAGAAAGAAACTTTATGATTCATGGTATTAAGAAGTTGCGTGTACAGAATAATAATCGTCAGGTTGCATAATAGATTGTGTATAATAATGCACAGATGAACAATATTCTCCTTTTTGAAATGTATACCATTACCAATCATTACTTGGATAATCTATTTTCCCTTAAATTTGCACATGTATACTTCTGCAGACAGTAGACTATTAATTTATCAAACAATGCTTTTTGGAATCACAAATTCAAACCAGATCCTTGTAGTTTAAGCCATGAAATTTTGAAGTTTTATAGCGTAAACCTAACATGGTTAAAGTTGATATTGATTGTCAGGCTCAAATTTTCTTAATGTAAATAAGAAATGTTACGCTACTACTGTGATTTAATTTTAATGAGTTAGCCATCTGAAACTAATATCACTGCATTCATTTCAAAATTCTACATTGAAAATGGCACTTACAGGGTTCAGCCCCAGAAAATTTTCCAAAGATGAGCAACTGTAGTTAACTTGCTATTTCATAAAAAACATGTTAGTAACTGCATTCATGCTTAAAATGTTAATAACTTCAACTTTCATCCATACTGAGTATCAGACGAGCTTTTAACGAACAAGATCCACAAGGAAGAATCACTGAACCTGGTAAAGTATCAACATTGAGTATAGATATGCCGCTTCCGTCTCTCAACAAGGAATACCCCATTTTCTCTAATTCCAATGAGTCCACAGAGAAGTAATCACCACATCGACATTGATAAAACAGTTCCAATGTTTCACCAGCATCTTCAGCTGTCATATCATGTAGGCTTAAATCCTCTGCAACTTCCGAAGCCAATGCGTCTCGCCTTGAGCTTTGCAGTTCCTTGTCATAAAATAAACGAGATCTTGAATCACTTAGAACTTCCCATGCCTTGTGTACTTTGAGAAATCTGTCTGCAGTTGTTTGGTTACTGTTGGGTGTACCAGATGTCTTCGATAGTTTATCAGGATGTAAATTGAGTGCAGCACTTCGGTAGCTAGCACGTATTTCCTCGTAATTTGCATCCTCCTTGACATTGAGAACCTTGTAATGAGTTTCTTCATTGTTGTTCTTGTCCAGAATCATTTTTGGCCGTTATCAAATCACCAAGGGTGCAAGGTTGTCTGCACTCAGCATAGAAACATCAGGAATAACCAAATACTCATACTATTATCACGCTCACACAAGAAGTACTAGTAATAGTCTAATTATAATTTATAACTACTAAAACCGTATTTCACAAAATCTCTTGTTTGGAACAAATCTTAAAATCCATGGAAATTAATTGAATTCTACCGTTTGGAATGACATCCTTATTATTAGTTTGAAATATAATCCAGAAATACTAATATGATTGCCATTCAAATAACTACGAAGAAAGAACAAGGCATCCGGATACAAGAATAACAGACCTTCTCCTACAAGATTGTCAGGGAAAAAACACACACCAATCCTAGGTGAGGCTGCTAATAGAGCCATCTCAAAACACATCAACAACAAAACATTTATTTATGTACACTGAAGTATATATGCAAGCCCAAAGATCACACCAAAGAACTGTTCGAAAAATGTCACAAAAAAAAAAAGTGTAGTTTTGATAATTTCCTTAAACCCAAAAAATGCCATGATGCTCAGTCCCAGTTGAACCTTGATGGTTATTGACTCTTTCATTGTCTTATACTCTGGCTTGAATCCTATTAAACTATATGCACAAAAAAACAATATACACAATATGGAAGAGGAGACAACACATTCACATTTATAACAAATAAATTCAGAGTAGTATCCAATAGGTACATAGAATAATAACAAAGGGGGAATTTGATTCAGATAGTGTTTCTTACTTGAGATTTGAAGAACACGCGGCACGGAGAAAGGAGAATATGTGATTGATTGATTGATTAGGGTTCGCTTGAGAGACGAACGAGAAGAGAGCTCTGAGAGTAAAGAGAATCATTCACGATTTGCGAACAGAGACGCTCCACCTGCTAAAACAGTTCGGTTTTTTGTTTGCACCGTGTTCACATCTGATGTAGTACTATTTTAAAACTGGTTCGGTTAACCAAACTTGTTATAAAGTTAGTTTTTTTACAGGCTTATAAAGTTGTTATAAAACTGTTTTTTTTTTTAACAGGGTTAAAAACTAGCCATTAAAAAAGACTTTATAAAAAGGGTCTATTGATTGTTTTTCCTATACTGCTCGATAAGTTAAAAGTTGAAAGTGTTCAATGAATCAAATTGATGGTTCTTGAAAACCCTTCAAAGGGTCCTCCCACAACAAAACAACATACCATCGATGCTGATAATGGTGTTATGGTGAATTTAATCTCTTGTAAATTAGATGATAAATATCGTGATTTAGAAGATGATTCATTTGTTAAACATGTGAATTCACAATATCTTGTTGAAATATAACGCTAATAACATACATAAAAGTGCACATTACACAATTTCTTCAACTTACAAGTTGTTGTGTGATTTTGCTAGATGCGCTATGCAAAATGGACAAGCCTTTGAAGGTTGACAGTTCGTAGAAGAATAATACACTTTGTGTGGATTATGAAACATGATAGATTGTTAAAAAATATAAAAAGCACGTAATGTACATTGATGAGGTTTACCATAGACATATGATTTTGTGGGTCCGAGTAGTGGATCAAGTATTAGGTAGAAATTCTTTATTATAGACTAGGAGACTTATGTCAATCCGAATCTCTGTTAGTTTGCTAGAGATGAAACACGAAGATAGCCTGAACTAAGGACCACTCTTTATGGTATTGAGAGGCTACAACAACACACATGTCTAAATATCAACATGTGTTAGCCTAAAGGTATAAATTTAATTGACCAGGGTGTCCAAAAAAACCAAAAATTGAACCAAACTGTAGAACTGAACTGAACCGAATTATTTTTGAACTGAACTGATTTATAAAAATTGATAACCGAATTATTTTCGAACTGATGTTTTAAAACTAGAATTGAACCGAACTGATTTTCAATTTCAAAAAACCGAACCCAATTGGTTTTTAGTTCAAAAAAATTAAACAAACCGATTTTTATTTAAAAAAACTTGAATCGAAGTTTTTTTTAGAAATAATTAGAAATGATTATGTAATATTTGGCTTATATAAATAAAAAAATTTAGTAACCGATTTGTTTCAGTTTAAAAAAAATCAGTGCACCAATTTATAAAACAATTTAGTTCGGTTTTTTGAACTGAATGGTTTAGTTTTTTTTAAGTGAAAACCAATTCGATTTGGTTTTTTTAAACTGAAAACCAATTCGATTCAATTTTTAAACGCTTCTAATTCAGAATTGAACTTTACCCACCTCTAAGATTGAGATTCATCAACAAATTTTAGTTGGATGAAGGTTGCCACTTGAAGAATGGGTTAAGATTAATTTAAATAGAGCGTGTCAATGGAGAAAGCAAGCAAGGTGTGGAAGTTTGATTAGGGAAGAAGATGGAGAATGGATTTGTGGCTTCTCTAAATATTTGGGTAGATGTAGTATCTATATAAAAGATTTTGTGGGGTGAATAGCATAAAGTTAACAAGACATTGTGGTTGTAATCTAGTGGAGTTAATTGTTGGTTCACAAGTAGTTGTGGAGAATTTGACTAAAAATGGTAGTGTCAATGTTATTGGTCTTAGTATAATTCAACAAGTTCGCCAGCTGATGGATCATGATTCATGAATGGGGTATCTGACATATCGAAAAACTAATGGTTATGCTGATGTAATAGCAAAGAAGGAATGCACTAGTGGATCTGATTTGATTATTTACGAACATTTTCTAACTCAAATTAGTTCTTACTTTTTGTTGATTCTATTGGGATTGTTTTCCCATGAACTGCTGCTATGTAATTTTCTTTTCTGAGTGAGGATTCTCTTATAATCAAGGAAACAAGTTAAGCAGTATATTAGTAGTACCGAATCAATATAAGCTTTTCATATATTTTAGAACTATTCCAAAAATTCTAAAATTTATCATCCTCATAATTCTATTAAATCAGACAATGATTTGATTTATTCAACTAATAAACAAGAAAAAACAAAAATATCTTAGCCTACTCATTTTTATTTAAAACCCTTTTAAAGTTATCAAACACAGATCTGACCTTCCTATAATTGAATTAAATTTTTTCAGTATCAAACTACTTCACTCTATACTGTTGAGATGCTAGGAACTAAGGCGATGGATTTTCATATACCGTACAGCCAAAGTGACTACTAATTTATTTAATAAATATCCTTGGAAATAACGAGAATTTGGTCTTTAATCAGAAAGCATAAAAAATTTCAAATGCAAAACTTATATATCTGTCATTGACAGCAATCAAGTTTTGAGATTTCTTGTAATTTATCATAAGCTAATTGCATTACTTTCCCAAGTGTAATGCAGAAACGAAACCTATCATTTGCAGCTTAAGAGGCATAGTTTTCTCTACACAGAATAACTCCAAAGGATGGATCAGAGAACTGAGCACTACGTTTCTTTAGCTTAATATTCAATTCTTATGACTTATAGCTTGGTTGAGTTTATAATTTATAGGTCGGATATAACAAAAACACACTGCAGTGTGCAAACGATAAAAATATAAAGGGTATTTTTTAAATCAAGCAATTATAGGGAGGAGTTACTTTCACAACTATAATAACCAGGAAACTGGGATCTCTCAAGTCATGCTTCAAACTGTATCAAATCACACATCTCAAAGAAATGGTAACATAACCGATCCAATCCCATACTATATAAAAATTCTATTATACCATTCCAAAGACAAACGTTACAACAATATCTATCATATGTCTGCAGCAAGGAAATTACCGGACAGTGTAACCTGCAAAAAAAAAAAAAAATCAATGTCTCGTAGAACAAATTCTGCATAACAAACCAAAGACACAACATCATACAACTCCGGAAAGGGAGAGAAAAATAGTACCTTCTCGCCCATTTTGAAGGTAGGCAGTCCCTTGTAAGGGCAGGTACTGCATCTAAAAGCATCCCCTAAACCACACTGTAGATAAAAAAACAAGCTTTGAGAGCCTTGCCGATTATAGAAAAAAATAATAACAATCTTCAATAGCATTAGTGAAGATATTGATTGACACAATAAACAGTACATACACAACAAATCTCAGACTCTACAAGGTAATCCCAGAAATTCATTGTCCATGCTGATTGGACTATAATTCAACCAATCTTAAAAGACCGTGTTTTATCAATGTCTCATGGCTATTAAAATAAAATTCAGCACGGCATTATTTTTTGAAGTGCAAGATACAATTCAATTGGGTCTATAAAACCAGAAGCAAAATTTAAAACAACAAGAGTCCCTTTCAACTAAGTGGAGTTGGTTAAATGGATTTATGGTGCAACATTAGTTCATTCAATTGATGAAATTTGATTTAACTAAAGATCTGCCGAGTTATTACACTATTTTTCCTCCTATTTGTGAAAACAGTTTTTTTTTTTTATCAAACAACTCCTGTCTACTGTTGTGATGCTAGGAACTAAGGCGATGAATTTTCATATACCGTACGTCCAAAGTGACTACTAATTTATTTAATCAATATCCTTGGAAATAATTGAGGATTTAGTCTTTAATCAGATAGTATAAAAATTTCAAAAGCAGTCAAGTTTTGAGATTTCTTATAATTTATCATCAGCTAATTGCATTACTTTCCCAAGATTAATGCAGAAACGAAACCTATAATATGCAGCTTGAGAGGCATAGTTTTTCTCTACACAGAATAACTCTTAAATAGGAGGAAAAACATTCTACATATCTACATTTTTTCCAAGTGCTTGTTCTGGCTGTGATCGAAGGACCTTCAAAAAGGATTAGTCATCAAAATAGGGGTGTTCAAAAAAACCAAAAACTGAACTGGTTTTGAACCGAACTGGTTTAAGAACTGAACTGTTTTCGAACTGATTCTTTAAACTAGAACTGAACCGAACCGGTTTTCAGTTCAAAAAACCGAACCGAACCGAACCGGTTTTTAGTTAAAAAATCAAAACGAACCGGTTTTTATTTCAAAAAACTTAAACCGAATTTGTTTTTTTAGAAGTAATTATGTAAATTTTGGTCTATATGAAAAAAAAAACTAAGTTAAACCGGTTCGGTTCAAAATAATAAACCGATTCACCATTTTTATAAACCTGTTCGGTTCGGTTTTTTGAACTAAAAACCAGTTCAGTTCAATTTTCAAACGGTTCTAGTTCTGAACTTTGCCCACCCCTCAAAAGTATATCTTTCTTCCTTTTATAGAGTCATTTTCACTCATAAGGTTTATTAGTCTTCTGAAGCTCTTCAGTTTAAAAACCGTTCTGTTTTAATCATACAAAGGATTACAATAACAATTAACACTACAGGATTTGGCAAGCAACTTAATCACTGGCTTGTGACTGTATGCTGCATTTGCTGCTGCTGTTTTTTCAAACAACAACACTGCCCAGGTGCTAGACACCAGCTTGAATCCACACACGTAGTCATGTACAACTGAGTTATCCACTCCAGTCACAGTCAACAATAACCAAAATCAGGTGAATAACGTCCCAGCCAACCCAAACACGACAACAGAATAAAGTCATGGCTTCCAAATTATAACATTTTAAGAAGATCTTGACAATAGAACCTAATAGTCCTGATCCCGAAACTGGGATATCAGGCTAGTGTGTGATGGGGTGACCTCTATTTGAACATTTTTTGTGGACAGATTACATGATAAATACTTTTGAGGATTTAATATAAATATTAAAGCTAAAAACACTATTTAAGTTTTTAGGCTATAGGGACTTGATAAAAATTTGGATACTATAGGGACCAACAAAATGATTTAATGAAGAAAGAAAAAAGACGTACACTGCCACAAGCTGATTGAGGATAATTAATCTGTTCTGCTGTCAATCCTATCTTCACCACTTTTTCCTCTTCTTCTGCCCTCCCACACGTGCAATTTTTGCAGGCCTTTCTTGTAGTTCCAATTTCACAATCACCTAATGCATAACATGTTAGCTAATAGCCAAATATCATACAGAATACAATTGAGGAACAAAGCTAGAAAAGTACTCTTTACCAGACGGCAGTTGGGGTTTCTTCAAATCTTCTTCAGTCAAAAGACTATTTTCATCAATTAGATCTGAATCAACATCAATTTGCACTTTAGGTGAACTCTTCGCCACCTTCTTTAGTGCAAAAGATGAACCTACTTTCCATGAAGGCTTTTTAGCTTTGATCTATATGCAATAGAGAACATTTTTGTAATAAGAATTTCTAAGATTGTCAAAGCAAAGTTAATTAGGAAAAAAGTAATAACTCTAGATGACTCATGGTCCATACTCCACTTGACATGCAATAGGAGAAATAAATTTGTCAGAGAAAGAGAAACAAGAAATAGGAGTATCATAAATAAAACCTAGCTGAAATTCATGATTCTCCACAAAATGAAACACCATTAACTACAGCAATGGTCGTTAAATTCCAGTAGACTGAGTTTCAAGACACGCAGCCTATTATTCAACTCATTGGACAAGTTTCTATTTCTAATGTAGTATTTTATTCTGTTATACAGCAAACAAGACATGAGACAACAATAACTGTTTGACTAAATGTTTCTAGTATATTCTATTGCACAACAGTTTAAAGTTTAAACATAAGAAAACAAATAAATAAATTAATTTAAGAAAAAACAATGATGAGTAGAGATGTCAGGGAGATAGATACCAGACAATGAAACTTACCGCAGAAGATTTGCCTCCTGATGAGACAGGTGATTGTAAAGCTTGTATTTCTGAAAACCCTGCCAATAATAACTTGTTTTCGAGACCAGGTAGCACCTGTAAGTATAACGGGGAAAATGTCAGATCATGTACAACGACAGAAATTCACTTGGGCACCATTTAGCTTTTATTACCTTATCATCTGAACCCACAGCAGATTGAGAGGACTTGCGAATAAGAGTTGTCCCACCTGATTTTAACACTCTAAGGACTTCTTGAATCAGTTGATCCAAAGGAAAATCAAGAGACCGCCAGATTAAAATGACCAGATCCACAGAGGCAGATTCCACTGGAAACTTGCCTGAAGTTTGGAATAAATAGATGGTAAAAATTGGTATCTATGGCTACAATAAAATCCCACATACACAAAATGAAAAATCGTATTTTAAAAAGTTTTCCAACACCCTATGGTTTGACACATGTTGAAAGGAATTGGAATTTGGAAATAATAACTGACTAATTCCACAGTTTCAGTTTCCTTACAGATCTACCCCACAAATTTCAAGTATTAAAAATTAGCACTGCAAGCCATTGAGTATGCTCATTTGTAGACATTTTAAAATCTGACTATTTTTTATCGTTCATTCTAATTTTTTGACTAAAATATTGCGATGTTACATATTTCATATAACGTGACATATAATTCGATGATGTAGAATGATTAACATCAATGAAATCGCAATAAAATCCTATAAAAATTTAACTTTCAACTTCAGAATTTTTTTATTATTGCAATTTAAATAATGACATGTGAATAATTAATGAATCTAGATGGTTCTATATCATGAAATTGTATGTCGTGTCATTTAAAATATTGCAAATCTCTATTTTTATAGCAAAAATCTGATGTAGGGACAAAAACTGACAATTTATAAAATAGGGTGACTAACTCAGTGAATTGATGAAAAAGGAAGTTGAGCTCTAAGTTTCAAAGCATAATTTATACAATTTCATCTGACGTGAATCGAGGAAAAAGGAAGTTGAGCTCTAAGTTTCAAAGCATTGACAGAGGCATAGAGGCTTTGACACTAATTCACTGAATGCATAATTTGGACACTACGTGACATAAACAGTTTGTAACAGCAAAACCCTAAAAGAGGGACATAGTCAAGCATTATTTGCAGTAAACTCAACCTAATATGGTAAATTCAAAGTTGAGCAAGATGTAAGCAATGGAAAAATGTAAAAATGGTTATATTTAATAAGTAAATTACCCCTTAAAAGTTAAAACAAATTTGACAAGCAAAACCTTGAAATCACAAAACATTTTAATAATATAGATATAAAAAAGTAATCAAAGGATAAGTAGAAATACTGAGTGATGATGCAGATGTAATAATAAGAGGATCCGATTGCTCAACCCCTTCATTCCCAAGGTCTCTAATAGCATCAAACACTTGACTGACAGGAAGAACGACTTCATCTGTGCATGCCAACACAGCACCATACTTCTTTGTAGCGTCCTATAATAATAATGGTGATTTTAAAATCCATTCAGAGAAGTACTTTTGGAATGTGAATTACATTACATAGTAACAACAAAAAATGAAAGCCGGAAAATATGACGTGACTTGTAGGAAGAGAATAATGATACCATTTCAACATCAACAACAATAACAATAATTTGTATAATATCGCGTGAAGCCGTAAACCGTATTGAGAATTCGGAATGAGAAATCAATGAAAATTTATCCAACAATTTACAAATTAGAATAATCAGGGAAAATCTTAAAGAGATTTGAAGATGTTAACGAAAAGAAATAGAATTTTTTGGAGAAAGAGATAGAGGGGAACTGACCATTGCGTGTAGAAATGTGTAGAAGCTTCGAGAATCGAGAGGAAGGAGAAGAAACTGTGAACTTGTTTCAGAATTGTGCTATTTATAATTTAAGCAATAAAGAGGCGGTGCTGTATTGGGGTGTAGAGACCAATTTTGAAACGAAACCGTTTCATTTATTCATTTGTATAAGAGAAGTAGATAAATAAAAATAAAAATGAAACAACACACATAAAACACTTGTAATTTTTTTTTTAAGGTTTAATTATATTTTTCTCTCATAAATATAATAGATTTTAATTTTAATCTCTGTTAAAACAATTTATTTGAATTTTATTCATGTAATATCATTAAATAAATTTATTTTTATAATAAATATTAACTGATAAAATGAAACGTAAATTTAGCCAGTAATAATTTTGAATTTTAGTTCATAAAAAATATTTATTTGAATTTTATTTATATAATATTCAAAAACAAATTAGTATAGAAATATGAAACAATAAATTGAGGAAAATATAGACCTCTTGTAGCACTCTAACGAAAATATTAACTTAAATTTTGTAATAATTTATATATTTTTCTATTTGTTATTTAAATATTGTT
>JBBPBS010001017.1:14002531-14015228 GCA_037974835.1 Cicer judaicum
ATTAATTTTCTTTTTTTTAAACAAGTCTTTTTATTTATATTTTTTACAAATTCATTCGGTAAATTTTTTGTTTAAAAATTTATTTTAGTACTTAAATATATTTTAAGAATCTTTTGTGATTTACAAATAATTTTCTAAAATCATAAAAATATTTTTGATATTTCTATATATCAGTTGAGATCCTAATTATTTTTCTTTGAAACATCAAATAATTTTTATATTACAATACTAAATTAAAAAATATTTAATTAAATTTTAAACCCTAACTCCAATTAACATAATAAAACATATAAATACTATTTATTTAATCAATTTTTAATATATAATATATAAATAACGACTTAGATGAGTTAGCGGGAACTAATACAACTATTAAAATTTTGATAATATTGTCTCTTAGTTTAAGTTGTCATTTTTCATTCTTCAAAATGACGTGTACGATGACGACAGCTGAGGCCACGCAAATCGGGTTCCAGTGGCGCCTCATGCAGCGCTGCTAGAGGAGGAGCGTCGCACGATAATTCCGTTGACGACAGCTTCAACGTTGTGAAAAAAAGCTGAAGAATGACAGAAAGCGCGTTTTGGCGAGCAACGTGCATGCTCAACAAACTCTCTTCCATGTCACAACTGAAACAACTCCAAGCCATAATCACCAAATCAGGTCTTCACTCTCACATTACCTTCACAACTAAATTCATTTTCTTTTCAGCACTTTCTACAATGGGCAACCTTTCCTATGCTTATTCACTTTTCCAACAATCTTCCATTGTTATGAACAACCCTTTTATTTGCAACACTATGATTCGCGCTTTTTCCAAAAGTTCATTCCCTTTTCAAGCATTGTATATTTATAACCACATGAAAAATACCAATGTTGTTTCTGATAATTTTACTTACAATTTTGTGCTCAAAGCTTGTTCTAGAGCTTACAAGTTTATACAAGAAAGTGGTAGTTGTAGCTGTGGTGATGATGAGCTTCGTGTTGTTTCTAATAAAGGAGCTGAAATTCATTGCGAAGTTATCAAAATAGGGTTTGAAAATGACCATTGTGTTCAAAGCTCTTTGCTTTATATGTATTCTCAATTTGGGTTGGTTTCAGTTGCACACCACCTGTTTGATCAAATTAAAGATACAAGTTTGGTTTCTTGGAATATTATGATATCGGCATATGATCGCATCAACGATTATGAATCGGCAGATTACCTTCTTGAATCGATGCCTTGTAAGAATGTAGTTTCTTGGAACACTCTGATTTCAAGATACATTAGGTTAAGTAATGTTGAGGCTGCAAGGAGGGTGTTCAGTTGTATGCCTGAGAGGAATGCGGCATCGTGGAATTCTATGATTGCTGGTTGTGTTTCTGTTAAAGATTATGCAGGAGCATTGGAACTCTTTTCTCAGATGCAAAATGTTGGAGTAAAACCGACAGAAGTAACACTTATATCAGTTCTTGGTGCATGTGCTGAAACTGGTGCATTGGATATAGGTAATAAGATATATGAGTCTCTCAAAGTGTGTGAGCATAAGATTGAAGGTTATTTAGGTAATGCCCTTCTGAATATGTATTGTAAATGTGGGAATTTGAGCTTGGCTTGGGAGATATTTAACAGGATGAGGATGAAAACTTTGAGTTGTTGGAATGCTATGATTATTGGTTTGGCTGTCCATGGTTATTGTGAGGAGGCTTTCAAATTGTTTTCAGAGATGGAAGAGAGTCTTGGTAATAGTATTAGGCCGAACCGAGTGACGTTTATTGGGGTTTTGGTTGCTTGTAGTCATAAGGGTTTGGTTGATAAAGCAAGATGGTATTTTGACCATATGGTAAAGCGGTACCAAATTCCGCCTGATATCAAGCATTATGGTTGCATGGTTGATCTTTTAAGCAGACATGGTTTGTTGGAAGAGGCTTATCGGATGATTAAGACCGTCCCTTTCCAAAATAGTGATGTGTTGTGGAGGACATTGTTGGGTGCTTGTAGGACACAAGCTAACATGGAGTTAGCTAAGATTTCCTTCCAACAACTTGCCAAATTTGAGCAACTAACAATTGGAGATTATGTATTGTTATCCAACATTTATGCTGAAGCTGGAAGATGGGATGAGGTGGAGAGATTAAGGAATGAAATGGATTACTTGAATGTTCCTAAGGAAGCTGGCTACAGTCAAATCGATATGAATGAATCCATCAAGCTTTCCTGAACCAGCCATTGGCCTCTTTTGCTGAGTTATGGTAAAGAAACTTTTTCAGCCAACCATGCACCCTTATAGTAAGCGAATATTCTGTAATTATGATAAAGAATTGATTGGCATGAAGACTGTGGATGAAGCTGAGAATCTTTTGCTTGTGGAGGCTATCAAAGACACTCAGGTATAACATTCTTTTTTAAGGTGATGTACTGCAGGGCTGTTGCTTTAATTTCTGCATATTTCATACATAAATTTAAGGGTACTTTTATTCAAGATCTGGAAGTACTAAAAATAAATGTGTTTAAGTCAGCTCCATCTTCAATTGAAGGACAACACTGCTTCCAGTTGGAAACGAGTAGAGTTTATTTGAAAAATAAAACAAAAAATAGAAGAATGCAGATGATCTATTTTACCAAGATTTCTGGCTGGTTTTTTGCATGTTACTAGGAAGTTGGGTATTGACAATGATAAATTATATGACCTTTTTGTCTTCTAATTAAAAATTCATCATTTTCTACTTACATCCTTAGGCATCATGGACGGAATCTAAGCCTAAATTAGAGAAGGATCCTCAAAGATGAGCAAGTGCAACTAGTCCTGGTCTTGATCCAGCTGACATGGAAATGCTCTTTCAGGAACATAGTATAAAGATGCTTGAGGAAATAAGTGACAATGGTTCAGTTTGGATTAACTTCTAACTTATATTAACTTTTCAACTAAACTAAGGTTATCGTTCTTCAGTAACAGAAATCGAGAAACTTATTTATAAGCCTATAGTTGTTTATATATATAAATTAAAGTAGACAACTTTTGAAAAAAATCTGAGATATAGAAGTTAATTTCAACTTATATAAAAGTTGTTTAAAAAACTTATTGTTATTGTAAGATTCTTTTTTATATTTATTTTACATGAGTGATTCTTGAGAGATTTATCTAATTTGGCAAACTAGTACAGATAGGCCTTATCTAATATGAGCAATTTATTTCCCTTGATTTTATCTAGGTATCAGATAGGCCTTAGGTACACTGGAGGTGCTCGCATGCTGTTGATGCTTTCTCTGACATTTGGCATTATTCCAATTGTTGTACCTGTTGGTGTTCGGGATTTTGACATTGATGGTGAACTTTGGGTAAAATTGCAACTAATACCAACAGAACCTTGGGTGTGAGCTGCTTCGTGGGCTTTTGTTTCACTTCCAAAGATCAAGTTCGAGCTTTCTCCATTTCGCTTGTTCAATTTAATGGGTATGTCAATTTTTTGTAAATCTTAGAAATTTGTATTCTTTAAATTTACTTGGACCTGAGTGCCTGTGTAAGCAATTCAACTAAAAACACAGTTTTTTATAAAATGATTACAAATTGATAATCACACTGTAGCATTGTTTTGAGATCTCTATTGTTTTGAGTATTCTATCTCCTTACATGCTGATAGGAATGGGTTGAGCCCCACGAGTGATGAGGGGGATTGTCTAGCTGACATAGTTAGTTAGTATTCTCGTAATAAATAGGAGTGTGTGGGGAATTAGTTTAAATTTTTTTTTTTTTTATCATTTTTCAGTTGCATCTTAGAGGTTGGGCAGTGAGATAATTGTTTTCTCTAGCTGTGGAGCATTAACTCTGGAATCGTTTGCTGTTTTCATATCCATTAATAACAATAATTCTCTAAATCTAATTCTATGTTACCTCTGCTCTATCAATTGGTCCGACCTGTTGCGTTCATGCATCCAGAATGGATGCAAGAATCACCGGAGTGGAGGAGCTTTTGGGACATGTGGAGGCCAGCATTGAGTCGTTACGTGAATTCATTGGTTCTGAAATTCAGAGAGCGTTGGCGATGCGTGACACGTCTCAGGACAGTATTACAGCGGTCACCTCACCGTTGGATGAATTCCGTTAAGCTGCGAAGAAGGTGGAATTGCCGGCGTTTACCAGTGACGATCCGGTTGTTTGGATTGCTCAAACAGAAACGTATTTCGAAGTACAACGCATTTCTGCCGACGTGAGGATTCAATTGACGAAGCTTAGTATGGAAGGTCCTACGATTCATTGGTTCAATTTATGGCGTGATTCTACAGAGGATCTGTCTTGGGAGAGTTTGACGGAAGCGGTGATCGTTGGTTTTGGTGGTGGTGGTTTGGAGAAAGTTTGGGTCGGTTCTTTGTGGTGTAGGATTTCATTGTTGTCAGTTTTTTTGGGTTGACTGGGACATTATTCACCTGATTTTGGTTGAGATTGACTGTGACTGGAGTGGATCACTCAGTTGGACATGACTACGTGTGTGAATTCAAGCTGATGTCTAGCACCTGGGCGCTGTTGTTGTTTGCAAAAACAGCAGCAGCAAATGCTGTGTACTGTCCCAAGCCGGTGATTAAGTTGCTTTTGCCAAACCCTGTAGTGTTAACTGTTAACGTAATCCTTTGTATGATTAAAACAATAATTTTTAAACTGAAGAGCTACAGAAGACTAATAAACCTTATGAGTGAAAATGACTTTATAAAAGGAAGAAAGATATACTTTTGATGACCAAACCTTTTTGAAGGTCCTTCAATCACGGCCAGAACAAGCACTCTTAAAAATGTAGATATCTAGAATGTTCTTCGTGCTATTGGTGAAAGTAGTTTTTTTTTTATTAATAAAAAAAAATGCTTTCACAAATAGAAGGAAAAACAGTCTAATAACTGGGTAGATCTTTAGTTAAATCAAACTTCATCAAATGAAAGAACTAGTGTTGCACCATAAATCCCTTCCTTTGTTGTTATACATATAGTTCAGTGATGTTACATGCAGAGGCTTATGGATGGAAGAATTGGTAGTTTCTACTATTGCAGTTTCTTTTAATTTTCATGTCGAAAACTAGGCTGAGTTTGTAATTTCTAAATAAGCAGTTTTCTAAATCCATTTAACAAACCCCACTTAGTTGAAAGGGACTTTTGTTGTTTTAAATTTGGCTTCTGGTTTTATAAACCCCACTGAATTGTATTTTGCACTTCAAAAAATAATGCGTGTTGAATTTTATTTTAATAGCCATGCAACATTGATAGAACACGATCTTTTAAGATTGGTTGAATTATAGTCCAGTCAGCTTGGACAATGAATTTCTAGGATTCCCTTGTAGAGTCTGGGATTTGCTCTGTGTATTTACTGTCTATTGTGTCAATCAATATCTTCACCAATGCTCTCTGTTATTATTTTTTTCTATAATGGGCAATGTTCTCAAAGCTTGTTTTTTATCTACAGTGTGGTTTAGGGGATGCTTTTAGATGCAGTACCTGCCCTTACAAGGGACTGCCTGCCTTCAAAATGGGCAAGAAGGTACTATTTTTCTCTCCCTTTCTGGAGTTGTATAATGTTGTTTCTTTGGTGTGTTCTGTAGAATTTGTTCTATGCGTCATTGATTTTTTTTTTTCTTTCAGGTTACTCTGTCCGGTAATTTCCTTGCTGCAGACATATGATAGATAATGTTTGTCATTGGAATGGTCTAATAGAATTTTTATATAGTACGGGATTGTTATCGGCTATTTTAGTTGTCACTGTAACTCCTCTCTATAATTGCTTGATTTAAAAGACCCCTTTTTATCTTTATCAGTGTGTTTTTGTTATATCCGACCTATAAATTATAAATTCAACCAAGCTATAAGTCATAATAATTGAATATTAATATAAAGAAATGTAGTGCTCAGTTCTCTGATCCATCCTTTAGTTATTCCGTGTACAGAAAAACTATGTAGATATGATAGGTTTCGTTTCTGCATTACAAAGTAATGCAATTAGCTTGTATGATAAATTATAAGAAATCTCAAAACTTGACTGCTGTCAATGTCAGATATAAGTTTTGCATTTGAAATTTTTTATACTATCTGATTAAAGACCAAATCCTCGGTTATTTCCAAGGATATTGATTAAATAAATTAGTAGTCACTTTGGATGTATGGTATATGAAAATTCATCGCCTTAGTTCCTAGCATCTCAACGGTAGACACTGAAGTAGTTTGATATTGAAAAAGTTAAATTCAATTAAAGGAAGATAAGTTATATGCTTGATAACTTCGATAAATATTTTCAGTTGATCAAGGATGACTCTAGGACTTTACAGTTATCATTGTTCTTAAAAGTGAGACGATTATTTGATTGGCATTGATCGAACAAAAAGGACAAAAATAAGTAGCTTGTTCAGAGATTTTTTTAGTTGAATAAGTTAAATCATTGTCTCATTTATTAAAATGAGGATGATAAAATTTTGTAATTTTAGGAATCGTTTCAAAATAATTATGATATGATATGAAAGACTTATATGATTTAGTACTATAATCTTGATGTTTAATTTGTTTCCTTGATATTAAGTATCTTGTAAAAAAAAAAGTTTGAATATAAAGAGGACTCACACTCAGAAAAGAAAATTATACAGCAACATCTTGAGAGAATACAACTCCAATGGAATCAACAAAAGTAAAGAACTAATTTTAGTTAGATGATGTATGTAAATAATGAGGCCCACTAATGCACGAAAATGAATTTTTTAACTTTGTTGGTTTTTTTTAGTAACTTTAGTGTATTTATGGGAGAAATTAGTAATTAAAATAAATAAATAAAAATTATTTAAATGAGAGATAATGATTAGTTATGAGAGTTATAAGAACAAAATTATCAAAGATAAGGGATTGAAACAGAGACAATCTCAACCTTTAATGCATCACATATTTACTATTGCATTTGAATAAACATCAGCTTCGATATGTCGGCACATGCGAACTTTCTACTCATGATCTACCGCTCAACGAATTAATTGAATTATGCTTGGATCAACAACAATGACACCACCATGTTTAGTCAAGTTCCCCACAACTACTTGTAACTCAACATTTAACACTACTCAAAAGAATTTCTAACTAATTGCTTGATCCACTACTCATAAGACAATCTCTTAGTGCATGTAAGGATGTTTCAACAATATCTCCACAATGTCTACAATAAACTTCATCAATGAGCATTATGTGCTCGCTATAGTTTGTTGACAACTCATAATAATCCACACAAAAGTGTCTTATTCTTTTAGGAACTGTCAACTTTCAAACTATCGTCCATTTTGCATTTCACATCTATCAAAATCACACAATTTGTAAGTTGAAGAAATTGTATAATGTGCACTTGTATGTAATGTTATTAGTGTCTTATTTTAACAAGATATTATTAGATGAGTTAGAATTCATATGTTCAACAAATGAATCATCTTCTAAATCATTATATATATCGTCTAATTCACAAGAGATCAAATTCATCATATAACCATTCTCGGCATCAACGGTGTGTTGATTCGGTGTAAGAGGACCTTTTCAATCAATTTGATTAATTGAACACCCCATTAATTTTTTTTACTTTCAACTCATATAAATATGATTGAGAGATATACATTAATAAAACTAAAACCTCCGCTTTAACGTGTGAAGCAGTATGGAAAAAAAAAACCATTTTTATAAATGATTTTTAATTACTAGTTTTTTAACCCTGTTAAAAAAAACTAGTTTTTTTTAACAATTTTATAAGCCTGTAAAAAAACTAGTTTTATAACAAGTTTGGTTAACTGAACCAGTTTTAAAATAGTACTACTCCAGTTTTGAACATGGTGCAAACAAAAAACCGAACTGTTTCAGCAGTTGGAGCGTCTCTGTTCGCAAATCGTGAATGAGTCATTACTCTCAGAGATCTCTTCTCGTTCGTCTCTCAAGCGAACCCCAATCAATCAATCAATCACATATTCTCCTTTCTCCGTGCCGTGTGTTCTTCAAATCTCAGGTAAGAAAACACTAACCGAATCAAATTCCCCCTTTGTTATTATTCTATGTACCTATTGGATACTACTCTGAATTTATTTGTTATAAATGTGAATGTGTTGTCTCCTCTTCCATATTGTGTATATTGTTTTTTTGTGCATATAGTTTAATAGGATTCAAGCCAGAATATTTAACTGTGATTCGTATTTTCTCACCTTTCCCATCGCGCAACGCCACACTCACGATTGTTTCGAATGCAATAGATCAATTTTAATGGCGCAACCACCTCTTAGGAGAAACGCCTAATAAACTATATTTTATTGGTTGATATTTTTTATTTTAATTCCAAAAAACCTAATTTGGATTGCAGATTGTGAATGTAATGAGGTGAGATGGGAGAAGCAGACTACAAGAGCAGTTTGAAGAAAACGAAGGTATTGAAAGCATTATTAGATGATCCAATACTTAGTGATGTACCGAAGAATCCAAGCTTGGAAGATGTGGAAACTCTCATTGGACTGGAATTAGGTAGTGCTATGCGAATTTCGGTTTTAAAATCGGATTCAACTTCTTTTGATGTGACGGTTATGAATAGGGCAACCGTGAAGGATTTGAAACTCGCCATAAAAAAGAAAGTCAATTACATGGAACAATCTAGTATGGGTCATCGCCATATTTCTTGGTCAGTTCTTCATTCATTTGATTCGATGCTATCTGTTTTTCAATGTTTTACTATTTGATTTTATTGTAAATGGTTCATGTATGGAAATCTATCAAACATGGACACCGACACTTCCACAATGCTAATAATTTGAGAAAATAAATCAATTAAATGTTATCAATGTATCAATATTTGTCGGACATTAAAAACATCTTTCATCACAAGTGTCTGGCGCTACAGAGCTGGAAATCCTTATTTTGTGCAAAAGTATTGTTGTAATTTAAATTTTAATTGTAGGAGGAGTGTTTGGGCTAATTATTGCTTGTCATTCGATAATAACAAGCTCCTTAATGATGATGATGCACTTCAAAATTTTGGTGTGCGGAATAATTCTCAGGTTTGCTCTACTTATCTAATCATGGCTGGAATGGCGAAATACAATAAATTATTACTAGGATTTCAAAAATAAATTATCCCCTTCTTAAAAGAATTTATTGGATACCATTGAGAAATAAGGTTTCGAATTAGATTAAGATGGATTTTTTTTGTAATTTTAAATTTCAGTACAATATTTGTTTTATAGAATATAATATTCAAATGTAGCAGGTTTTGCAAAAACCATAAAACCTATTTTCTTTCTTAATAGTTGATTTGAAGTATCCAAGTTTCTCAGCACTGACCAACTCCTAAAATTTGTCTGTACCTTGAATGAAAACTTGGTCTTCAGCTCAGGCTCTACTCTAAAGACTATCATGCATGGTCTTCATCCTAGCTTCCTTCTCTCTACTCTTCAAACTTCATTCTTCCTGAAGTTAAGACTCAGTTTACTTTCTAAAACCATTTTCAATTTCTACTTTTGTATGTTGGTGGCTGAAATGACATTTGAGTATGAATTTTTCTTTTTAATTGTGATAGATAGAAGATAGAAGCTAATTTGAGAGAATGCATTTTCAAAAACACTGAACAATGTTTTGACATTTTTCAAATTTTTCAAAAATATTTAACCTATTTTTTAAAGCATTTTTAATGATTTTGTGATGTCTTATCTGGTGTTTATGTTATCATTAAAAATAGAAACGACAGTTGAAGTAAACTGGGCCCTAAACTTTGCTCTTCTTCATGTATGTACTTTTCATACAATTTTCCTTTAGAATCATCGCCAAAAATTAAGATCGAATAAGTTTTACTTGGAGTTGGAGCATCACCATAATTCTGATTGTCCATTATCGTCATGAGTGATTTAATGCAAGGAATTGCAGCAGGTTCCAGCAGAGTGCTTCTGAAAAGAAGCTGAGGAGCAGAATCACTTACACAAACATCTGACACGACATCACATGCATCTGCATAACCCGATTGGTCTCCACGAGTCCTCAGTTTATGCTTTGCAATGAGTTTTTCAAGCTCATCTGTATTCATTTTCATGTCATCGTGTAGCACTGATTTCAGTTAGAATGCCTTACTCTCTGAATTATCTAGAAACGCCCAGTTGATCCCCTCTCCTTCATAAAAATGTAAACTTTACAAGTCTCTTGAGTGTACCATAGATATGTTTTTACATTTTATCTCTCTGGGAGGTTGTAATGGACTTGGTTTACTAAACAATTTATGCTTTACATTTCGAGTAGAATTTTCTTCTGTTCTATGCTTTACCTTTCATAGTGAAATCAAAATTTAAGTTGTTGTGCTCAGTCAGACCATTTTTAGTAAAACTATTCCTAATTGTTTTCCGGAAGAAAAAAAATAATCTATTACAAATTCATTAGTTTTATTTTTTCTTGCCTCTTCAAATTATTGAATCTTGTCTTGCTTTTGTATTGGGACGATAGATTGTGATTCAGTAACATTTTATGCCAATGCAGGTTCACTTTGTCCCTTATGTCATGACAAAAGAATTCAGAAGACACTCAAGAAGAAGAAAGCATCGGTTTTTTCATGGTCTTAGTAAGCTTTCCTAATCAAAAAGTTGAGCTCATGGCATGTAGCATTAGCATGTTTTGAGATCTCTATTGTTCTGAGTATTCTATCTCGTTACATGCCTTAACATGCTGAGCATATCTAACAACAAAGCATCAAATTTCATTGATGTTTCAACTTGTTCACAATTCTATGTTGTTGTTCTAGCTTAGAATTGGATAAGCTAGTGTGACATTCATTTCTCTCAGAACATGTATTGCATGGAAAATGACAAGCTTTGCATTTCCTAAAATAGAATTGGATAAGCTATTGTGACATTCATTTTTTTCAGAACATGTATTAGATGGAAAATGACAAGCAGAATAATATTGTGTCAGAAATCCCTTGGTTGAGTTGCAATTATGTTGTTGGAGGCCACTCACAAATTAGAAGCATTAGAAATGCCTTTAACTTGATGTACCTAATGTCTATCTAATTATGAGTTTTCTTCTAATGTATCATAAATATATGTAGACCTTTAATCTCAAAACAGCTAGAAAATGAAACTGAGAAAATAATAATAGTCAATCTAATATAAAATTTGTCTTTTTCTCTCATTAGCATAATAGCATGTGATTACATATACTAACCATTAGTATTGTACCAAAAGTAAAAATAAAATGTGTAGTAAAAAATGTTATAATTTTTACAAGTCATTATAATAATTATAACAATTATAAATTATTACCTTTTTGACGGAACTTATTACTTAAATTGTGGTTAACTTTTTGAAAAAACTTTTGTGAAAATCATTCAAAAAATATATTGAAACGAAAAAAAAAACAATTATGGACTTGCTAAAAATATCATTGATATTTATTCAAAGTAATCTAATTGATACAACCAAGTCAGTTTAATAAATTCTACTTATATTATATGATCCAATTCAATTTAAAATATTTATTTATATAAATTGTTTGAACAGATAAAGACACTCGTTTTAAAATATTAAAACTTATAAATCTAGAGAAATGATAAATTAGAACATAGTTATTTTTAATCATAAAATCAAATAATGATACCTCTTCCTAGTGTTGTTTGAGTTTTTGTGGAAAAAAAATGTTTCTTTGAACTTATCTTATTACAACACACTCCAAAAATGATCAAATAAAAAATCCTTTAAAAAGAATGTGACATGTCATCCTTTAATGAAGAAATCGGCATTCAAAATTTAATTTAAAAAAAAAATACAAAGGCATCATTAAAAAAAGCAAATATCTCAGTTGTATTGGCACTTGTAACAACCATTCAACAATTATTGAAAAGCCCCAATAAATATATTATTAAGAACACAGACTACAATGGGGTTTGGTTTAATTAGGCAGACTAAATTGAATCTAATCAACAATACATTTATTCCAATTACAAGATGATTGCATCATTAACTTCTTTTATATTTGTTGCTGAAAGACTTATTAGAGACCAAAAATGCTATAAGAATATCAAATTCCAGTATGGAGTAAGAAGCATGATCTGTAAGTAACATTATATTGAAAATTAAGCCTTTTACTCTCAAATCTAATTTTCTTTCTGCAATATAGACCATAATCTTGTTTCTGCAGCGCCAAGTCAGAAAACTTATCTATGATAGCATAACAATAATCTTGTTTATGTAACGCCAAGTCACAACAATAAGCCATCTTTTTGAGTGAAAATTACTCGTAGAAGGTGCGTATTTTACCGTTTTTTTATAAACTAATTATTATTTTTTAAATAATAACTTTTAAAAATGTGTTATGTTCAGCTTTTTAAAAAGAATGAAAATTAGAAAAATAATCTAGCAAAATTTAACATCAGATGTTTTTAGTAACTTCATTTTTTATAATTGATTTTCTTTTAATAGTGATTTTCACCATGACATACATACACAAAATAGTTTATCATTTTCTTATAAATCTAAATAATGTAATACTAAAATCACTTATTTTAATTATAACAAACAGTCTCAGAATCGCATATTTATCAACTTCTTTTAATTTCATTTAGGATTCGTTTGTTTTAAATTAAAATAAAAGTTATTTTAATATAAATAATTTAGAGCATACACATTATTCTGTATTTGTTTAAAATTATAAAGATTATTTTTTTTTCAAAAATGAATTTCTACAAAACTAATCAAAATAGTTTG
>JBBPBS010001017.1:14015818-14044970 GCA_037974835.1 Cicer judaicum
AAAATAAAAAAATATATCATTATTATCTAAAATTAAATTAAAAAATTTGAAGATATGTTGTCTTAAAAAAAATTAACCTCAGTCAACATTGTTCACATCTATTTATATATATATATATAGATCAGACCACTACTGTTTTACAAATATATTTAGTTAGTTTTCTAAGTCTATCAGATTAGCATACTTAATTAAGTATATCAATACTTTTTTACAATTATAATTATTACAATATTAAGTTTTGTATTAAAGTATTAATTTACCAATATTTTCTACAATTATTAAATAGACTTGACATGTGTTAGATTCTATAAACAAATTCATTACATATCAAAATAAAACTTAAACTTATTACTATAATAATTTATTAATTTATTTATAAAAATACCTTACACATACTTCAGTAGAAAAGAAGAAAATAGACTATTTCAAACTTGTAGACTTTGTCAGACTCAATATCAAACCGGTTAAACTCATTTTTAAAGTAGAAGATAGTATTGCCAGCGAGGGGATAACAAGGAAATGCGTTTGTCATTGTAAGGATACATACAACGGAAAGAAGGGGAAATTGAAAAGGATGGGACACTGCCCTCGTTAACAATTGTACAATAAACGGATATTCATATCATACCAAAGCGCTCTGAAGAATAAGAGTGATATACAACCACAACATTTAGAACTTCTTCAATATGTGTTAAATATAGTTCTGTTTTAATATCAGGCTTCAATGTCAAGAAACCTAATCTATGAATTCTGACAAAAACAGTAACACAGGAATTACTAACAAAATTATCGTCTCTCATGAGATCTCCCTGATTCCAATGGAAGTTTGGAAGATTGTTGAGAATTTCTACCTCTGGCATCTGTATGTTTATCTTCCTTTGAATCATGAGATGACTTTTGCCGCCGCAGCATATCCTCTACATACCGGCGCCACAAGGCTTCTCTATCTTTTCGTGGAAACTTGTTATATCTTGGATCAGATTTTAAAAGACGTTTTGCTGTAGACCATGAATTGAGCACTGTTTTACCATCGTCGGTTTCTTGAGATGCAGCTTCAGAAGTCAAGACTTCAGCCAAAAGAGCTCTAAAGTCGTGTGCACATCGCTGTCCAATCACAGGATTCAAAGATGTTAGTAGCACATACTTTAACCAAATACGTAAATCTACTTATACTGTTACTGAGTAGCATATATTATCAAAGCACATGCAACAATATTCGAGAATGCCTCAAAAACCATTAGCAACAGATATTATCACTTACTTCCTGAAGCATCTTTATATGGTCTCGAAAGAGTTTTTCCATGTCAGCTGAATCCAGGTCAGAATTAGTTGCACGTCCTTGAGGATCTTTCTCTAATTTAGGCTTCGATTCTGTCCATGATGCCTAAGAATATAAGCAAATGACATCAATATTTCTTTAGTGACACTACATATATATATACTATATATGTGAAATTCATCATTACAAACAGCAAATATCTAATTCAGCCTTCAAGTCTGAGAAACTCATTTGCGTTCATCTAATTTTTTAACGTTCACTTTCATCCTCCTAATGTCTAACTGGATGCAGTTTAGTCCTATTCAAGATGGGAGCAAATAACATTTTCACTTTCATCCTCCTAATGTCTAACTGGATGCAGTTTAGTCCTATTCAAGATGGGAGCAAATAACATTTAATCGGAAACCAGAAGAATAAAGCTGGAAAAATATCCATATTCAAGAAACAAAAATGAAATTTTATAAAACTTCAGTAACTAAAAGACATTCTAATCCTGTCAGATTTTGACAAGGAAATTAATCTTCAGAATAGTAACAGTCCCACAAAGAACAAAAGCTTTACCATTGGATCTTTGATTGTCTCCACAAGTAAAGCTTGCAAGGAAGTAACTGCCTCCTTCCTTCGAATTTTTAATCGTACTCTTTCCATTTCATGTTCTTCTCTTTCCTTCCTTTTACGCAATTCCCGCTCCCTCTCCCGCAGCTTCTCCTGCAAATCAGTTTTTGAGTATTTGAATGTGCTCATAATAATCAACGTCATAATAAGTTACTAAAAATGAGCTGCTAGGAGAACATGTGTATACAAGTAAATTGATATGCCAACTTAAAACAGAAAAATCATTGATGAAAGAGACACATCTGATACTCATCATAGAAGTCACTCTAACAAAATTAGCTTCCATATAGTCAAAATACATATATTCGAAGGAGTTTAACACTATTTACCTGCTAGTAACTAACAGGAGCATCATGTCAAAGAATCAATAAAAAACAAGTGGACAACAGTAATTCCTTCTTCAATTTACTAACTTTGATTTAAAAGACATCCATCACATATTAAGTATCAACCACCTAGTACCTGCTCCTCCTTTTTAGCTCTGCTCTCTCGTTCTGCTGCATGTTCAGCAGCTTTCAACTCGGATATATACTCATTGAATAAAACTTCCCTATCCTCATGTTTCACAGATTTATATCTTGGGTCATCCCTTAAACTCTCTTTAATCTGCATCAACCCAAAAACTAAAATTAAACAACACCCCACAGAAAATGAGAGATTAACATAAACTAAAATTTACTATACATATAAAATACATACACATACCTAGATACACACACACACACACACATATATATAAGAAAACAGAAAGATATGGACATCCATTTAAATGGAGATCATAACGTAAAACATTTGATTTTGCAACTGCCAAGATCATTCTAAGTAACACAGAAAACACATTTCTCCCTTGCTATCACTCCAACAAACTGTCACTAGTGAAGTAAGTATTCACTTCTTGTCACGCCAGGACTTACATCATCAAAATTAATGGTCAAACCTTATCACACAACTAAAACAATAAATCATTGGAAGACACAACTTAAAAATGCACAAACTCACTTGTTCACAATTGGTTAAAAAAATATTAGCTTAATTTATATGTAAATGGGCATCAATTTCATACTAATATAAAGAGATTGACTACTACTAAAAGGAATTTTATCGTTTTCTATTGTAGAACCAAAAGAAGTTTTCATTCTAAACACGTCTAATCACAGTATGCAAGTACCAGTCCTCTTTCTTATTCTTACGAAGTACTAGAGAAATTGGAATTGATCTATTTCCCCTTTTTCTATTGTTTCAAGATCGTTTCAGATTCAAGGGGCATATATCAAAAAAAAAAATTCATTTAGTCAACAAAACAGGAAAGGTTTCAATAGAATTCAACCGATATGAATTAAGCCTGTGAATTGGGTTAATGATTTGAATCAAAGAAAAAATAAACCCGTGGATTTTGTTTATATATCCTACAGACACAACAATTGGGTTACGACATGAGTCTCAAAGTCCTGCATTTCAAAAAGAGATCAGTATGTCGCAACTTCTTCATAATGATTCCATACCCTGGACCAACGGGAGTTAAAAGTTATATTTCCTTGTTCTTTAAGCATTGACTTAAAACTGGAAGCAGCTGCATCCCACATTGCTTGAGCTTTTTCTTCAACAGCTTTCTTCAAAGGAAGCACTCTGAAACACAAACACAAAACCCATCAACCAGGATTCTGGAAATATCACATTCACATAAGAAACCATTTACCATGCAAAATCCAAAGAGTTTAGAGGGCATAAGGACACACCCACAGTGAATCCGAGAGTCTGTCATTAGCCTACTACCTGCTGACTCATGTTGCTTTCAAGCATTATCATTAGAAATCATTTCTCTGTCTAGGAAAAAGTTCAATATCAATGCAAATGAGGATCCAAACTAAAAAAACATATATACAGACAAAGGTAAGAACTTAGCTGAGTCGGATGTACCAAATTTTGAGACACAAAAATCAAAAGGGATGGCTCAAAAGGTTGCGTTCGATTTGAATGAACTGTTGCATAAAACAAACGTGCTGACACTGGTAAAATAAGAAGACACCTGCTTGCAGTAAGCATGACTTTATTCATTTGCCTTTATGCCTTTTGTTAAAAGGAAACATGTTACGCCAACAGAAGTCCCCTCTCTCGGAATCCTTGGAAGAGAAGGTAAAACATAAAGGAGTAACGAAGGATTAATTATGCTTTCATTCCTAAGGTAACAACTAGATGCGGTAGAGCCTAGAAGGTGGCTATTTTCAATCAAAAACAAGTGTTACTGTTACAACTACCAAGCAAGTATATGGCTATTTGACCCCACTGTCTCAACCAATATATTTCCCAGTATTAATTTAAGCTGAACCATGCATGACCTTAATGATTTGTTCTTAACATTATCAATTTGAGACCCTTAGAAAGCAGTATTGCATGATTAGAACCTTGAATTCAGTAGTATAAACCACATGACTAACACAGAAAATAATACAAAAAATCCAAAGCAAGCATATAACAGGGATCAAGACATTAACACATATTGCACTCTAATTTGGAGAAAATATTGAACTTTCAACTGAAAAGGTAACAGAATCTTGGGTTATTAGTCTCTTATAAAGCACTGTTAGAACACTGCTATCAGTCATCACACTGTTGCTAATCATCCCAACCTATCCCGGGACATGTGGCTCCTAGCATTATCTTTCATTTCTAAGCCAAAAGATCTACATTTGCCAACATTGTTGCAGATCTGCAATATCAATACAGGATCAGATAATGGCAGGATTAAACA
The DNA here is from genome assembly GCA_037974835.1 of Cicer judaicum. Classification (NCBI taxonomy): domain Eukaryota; kingdom Viridiplantae; phylum Streptophyta; class Magnoliopsida; order Fabales; family Fabaceae; genus Cicer; species Cicer judaicum. The sequence continues at coordinate 14,020,462 of JBBPBS010001017.1, forward strand.
TAAATCTCTCTCTCAGGTCGAATACTGTAAGAGAAACTGGTGCTACAAAGCTCCTACCATGATGGGGTCAGCGAAGGGTCACCAATTATAGATCAATTGTACACAGCCTTACCTTGTATTTGCAAGAGGCTGATACATGAATCGAACTTGTGATCATCTACTAGACACACAGTTGCATGCCAAGGCTGACACATGAATCGAACTTGTGATCATCTACTAGACACATGGCTGCATGCCAAGGCACCCCACCCCTTCTATCAAGTTGAACAAAATATCAACAAAACTTGCTTGCCACTAAAGGATGCATTATAATCATAATTCAATTAAAAAACCAGCCCATCAAGATAGTCAAATACCAGTCTTTGCTACTCCGTATGTCCAACATACACGAGGAACAGTCCACAAAATTCAAGGACCTTAAACATAATAAAATACTAGATTATCACAACATTAAGAATGCCACGAATGGAAAGACTCTGAGCTATAAAATAACACCTCTCCAATAAAATATCAGATGATGTGTAAATGGTTGGTCAGTGCAATAGACCAACTAGGCTAGCACACCCTAAAGTAAGATCAGTGCAAAAACTAAAAACCAAAGTAACCTGATGGAGAGGATGATGGTTATGTGAACACATCACATACAAAGAAAATTAAGAATGTTTAAAAATATCCAATTAAATGCAAAGTGGCACCTTTCGTTCAGAAGGTGCTCCCGTTCCTTGCGGTCCAATGCCTCAAACCGTGAATCGTTCCCCCATTTCTTTCGAAAAGTGTGATAATCAGTGTTGTGATTAATATCCTAAAAAACAAACGAACAGATATCAATAAACTTTCAGTAGTTCCACAAATTGAAGGTAGACAGATTTGATAGCAGACCAATTATAAGAACAAATGAGCTCCAAATTGAGGCAACATTAACCTCTGAGGCTTCATCTAATAACTGCTTAAATCCCTCAATTGCAGCCTTCTGTGCTGCACGTTTTTCTTTGCGTTCTTCTTCCGCACGAGTTTTAACATAATGTTCAAACAAGGATCTCCTAGCAGAATAACTAGGGATGGCCTGTATTGACACACGCTACCATTAATATAAATTTTGCAGATGATAGCAAAAACAAACCAAGAAAGGGGGTGAAAAAGTATATTTTAAGAGACACAAACATACAAAGATGGAGGTATGTAATATTTTTGGAAAGAATTGACTAAACTTTAAAACTAGATACACAGTTACAAAAAAGCTCATGTTCCAATTCACATCCATAAAGAATACCTTACAGTTCAACAGAAGGAAAGGCTCCAAATCAGAAATTAAATGGAAAATATTTGGCCACATAATACCTTAAAACGAGGATCAAATACGAACTTTGGCAGTTCTTTCTCCCACTTGGAGAATGGTGCCACACCTCGCTCCTTAAGCATCTCCTACAAAATTCAAAGAAACAAATAAATACAAAATAAAAATACAAGATTTAGACTAAGGAGTATTTGAGAGTGCATAATGGTGCGTATGGGTGTATCGCCCTACTCATACCATGTATTAATATAACCAAAAGTCAAACTAAATGTTTTATCTAGAACAACACCACTATCAGATCTTAAAGATACTGAGACGTGAATCTACTTACAACTTGCTACTCAGCTGCCTGTGAATCTGGAAAAAATAAACAACTGACATAATGCGGTGTATTTTGCAGCTATTTTGAGTCTAGAAAGTCATTTTGGAATAATAAAAATAGTGGTGTAGATTCAGTAGACCGTTATACATAATTACATAAATATTATGTGAATGGTATTATTTTTATTGACTAAAAGGAATATTGGTCAATGTTTTACTATTTACTGTTTTTGTACTGTGAGTTGACATGTGTAGCTGGAGAAAACTATATTTCATTTATGATTAGTTGATTACTATATCATGAAGATGTGGTGTATTTTGCAGCTATTTCATTCATGATTACTACCAAAATATGTGACTGAGACTTGAATCTACTTACAACTTGACTGATGCTACCCTTTTGTTATGTATCTGATGAGACGTGGTGTGTTTTGCAGCTATTTTGAATCTAGAAAGTCATTTTGGAATATATTAAACTTTTAGATTTGCTCTTTTGAAATATTGATTAGGTTAAATATTTGAAACAAGATTTTATATTTGGAAACATTAAAATTACAGAGGATACTATATCGAAATTTTTTTGAAGCAATGGTAATTTAAAACTATTTAATTGCTTAATTGTTAAGTTAGTCAATAGGCTTGTCAGGCTAGGAGTATTAACCCGTGCGCCGGTCATGACATTTGGTTTTCCGGCCGGGACAAATTTATTCTCTCACAAACTTCTGATCACATTTAAAATGCGGCGGATTTGGGAAACCTTGTGTCTCATACTCAAATGAAACATTAGTGTGCGATGGGAAACCCTTTTTAACTTTTTTTACAGTAGTTCTATTACTGCACACAGAAGGGGAAGTACAAAGACAGAAGTTATCTTCAACAAAAAAGTAAAAAATCAGAAGAGAAAAAAAAAATAGATAGAGATAGAGCTTATATAAACAAAGCATTGAACCATTCTGTTTATCTAAAGAAAACCATGAGCGGACACGCCAAGGAAATGTCGGGATTCAGGAAGACAACCCAGTAAGCAATAACAACAAGAAAGAGTTGTTTAAAGCTAATGAACATTAGCTCTAGCTCAAAACAAATCATATTTATATCTGTAAAACTTTACATTAATCTAAAATCATTTGATATGTCAATGGAATACCTCAAAATGAATATCATTTAATAACAAGGCTTAAGACGATAATTTTTAAGTAATCCATTGACATTAAAATAAATTTTTTTAATTATGATCTATAAGATAGTAACTTTCAATCCAATAGTGAGTTTAGTAGTACAGATATCCAGTAAAAAGTTATTGAGCAGTGTAAGAATTCATAAGTATTACACTAGTATCATTTGATCCCTTCTTCATGAAATAGTAATCATAAATGAAATACAGTTTTCTCCCGCTACACATGTCAACTCACTGTACAAAAACAGTAAAAGTAAAGCATTGACCAATATTCCTTTTAGTCAATGAAAAAAATACCATTCACATAATATTTATGTAATTATGTATAATGGTCTACTGAATCTACACCAATATTTTTGTGAATTTATTATAGGAAAGCCCAACACTGGCAGAAAACAAGCTTATTTTTCCTTCAAGACTTAAGCATAGCTAGAAAAACAATGCAACAAGTGGAAGATCAAGTTTCCTCATAAGAAACAAAGACAATAAAAGAAATAAGTGAAAATGAAACTACATCAGCTCAAAGAAAGAAACAAATATACCTTAAATTGATTTATGCACTCTTCCTTTGAAGGCCCACTATCCTCATCTTCTGAATCTGAAGATGTATCAGAGGCATTAGCATCACCATTAGCATCTTTTTGTCTATCTTTGCTATTATCATTTTGCAGGCTCTTAGCTGTAGAGTCGGTTGCTTTTGAACCATTTGATTCAGATCCTGGTTGCACTGATGGCGTAGGAATAGAAGAGGATGTGATAGGTGTTCCTGATTCCTGCAACTTCTTCTTGATCAAATCCAGTGCCGATGGTGAGCTCTGTACACTAAAGGGTTTGACAGCTGCAGCATCACGACCACCAGTAGTAATAGCAGGAGCATTCAGTGTAACCATTCCAAATCCTCTATCTGGAAATACAGTAGTATTTAGAACTGGCATTAAATGATCTTTTGCAGCATCACCATCCTGCTTTTTTTTCAATTCAGCCACCTCATTTGGAATTTGCCAGCAGCTTGTCTAATAAAAAACAAAGGCCAAAGAATAAACAAATGACATAACAGCGAAATGCCATCACAATTTAAATAAAAGTAATAACAATACATATATGAAATAAAATTTAGTCAACTTAAAAAGCTTCTATGAATATTGAATATCATTTAGAAAATTTAAGGGAAATAGAAAAGGCTGACATCATAAAGTTAAGAGATGAAAATATGGCCTTTGCAAAAAAAGTAAAGAGATGAACATATGAATCATACCTTGGTTCGATTATTATAGTAATATTTTTTCCCATCACTAGTAGAGACCAATTGCCAATCAGTACCAGGCAAATCAACCCTACAACAGGAAAATATGACAAGGTAAGATTGTACATCATTGTTTCATAACAATTTGTCACATAGACATACGAAAAAATGTAAGTGAAAATGCTTAAAAGGCCACCTAGCCCATGAGCCAATGTTCTCTTACATATCCTCATTATTGAACGAACAACATAACATGTCAATAAAATAATGTGTGGTTGATTTTCTAGCAATTACAATTTATGATTTTTTTGCAGTCCAACAATACTGTACTCAGTCTCATACTTAAACCCTTCTGGTCACTGATTTGTCTATTAGAATATCAAACATAAATTCATTTCTCTACATGTAGGGTGTGAAACTTCGGAATACTGCCTGCTGAGATTTTTTAAGAGCTAAAATTGTATAGCAACATTTAGTTTAGTACCCGTGCATCAAATCATCTCAAGAATTAGAATAAAAATATATTTATTGAATTGAAAATATGTTGGCAATACATCATATATATATATACATACTAGATTACTAAACAAACAAATCCTATTAGTATTCATATATAACTAAATCCCTATTAGTACTCATATATAATTAAATCTCTACTAGTACTCTTATTCAACTGAATCCCTATACTTAAGGGATATTAAACAGAAACTTATTTTGACATTCCCCTCAAGCTGGTGAATAAATGTTCTCCATTCCCAGCTTGGATACAATTTGTTTCAAAGTTGCTGCTGTTTAGCCCTATAGTTAGAAGATTTGCAAGGTTGCTTTGGGAGGAGAGATATGGAGTGCAAATGAAGCCACTGTCGAGTTTTTCTTTGATGAAATGTCTATTGACTTCAATATGCTTGGTTCTATCATGTTGCACTGGATTATGTGCTATGCTAATAGCAGATTTATCATCACAATATAGTTTCATTGGTTCATTCCACTCTATCTTCAGATCCTCCAAAATGATCTTCAACCACAGTAATTCACATATTCCTTGCGACATTGCCCTAAATTTTGCTTCAGCACTGGATCTGGATACCACACTTTATTTCTTACTCTTCCAAGTCACAAGATTCCCATATAGAAAAGTGAAATATCGTGTGGTTGACCTTCTATCTATAATTGACCCTGCATAGTCAGCATCAGTATATTCTTCAAAACTCACATTTCCATTTCGTCTGAACAAAACTCCTCTTCCTGGGGTTCCTTTCAAATATTGCACGATTCTGAGCGCAGCTTGCAAGTGTACCTCCTTCGGTTGGTGCATGAATTGACTAACTAGGCTTACAACAAAGGCAATATCAGGTTTAGTATGTGACAAATATGAGTCTTCCAACTAATCTTTGGTACATTTCCTTGTCAATTGCAATGTCTTCTTCTGCATTTCTCAACTTTAAATTTGGATCAGTCGGTGTACTCATTGGCTTGCATGTTGCCTTGTCTGTTTCCTGCAAAAGATCTGTGACATATTTTTGTTGGAATATGAAAATCCCTTTCTTAAAGTGAGCCACTTCAATGCCCAAGATATACTTCAATTTTCCTAAGGTTTTAATCTCAAATTCTTTGGCTAGGTGTTGTCCTAACAATTGTTGCTTTTCATCATCACCGGTCACTATAATGTCGTCCACATATACCAATAACACTGTTACTCCCCCTGACTCAGAGTGTTTAATAGAGAGGGTATGATTTCTTTGTCTTTGTTTGAAGCCTAGACTGACCATGACTCTAGCAAACCTCTCAAACCACGCTTGTGGTGATCGTTTAAGTCCATATAGAGCCTTTTTAGCTTACAAACGGTGTTGGCAGCATATGCTCACTATATCTAGGGGGTAAGTCCATATAAATCTCTTCTTCTAGATCTCCATGGAGGAAGGCATTTTTATAGCAAATTGGTGCAAATTCTAACTGTAATTAGCTGCTAGAGATAATATCACTCGGACGGTGTTCATTTTTGCAACCGAAGCAAATGTTTCCAAGTAATCCAGTCCATATGTTTGAGCAAATCCTTTAGCTACCAACCTTGCCTTGTACCTCTCAATAGACCCATTAGCCTTGTACTTTATAGTGTATACCACTTGCATCCTACACGTTTCTTTCCATTTGGTAGAGGGACAAAATCCTACACGTTTCTTTCCATTTGCCTTGTTTACTAGTATTCTCTCTCTGAAGATGAGTTTGACCGAAAAAACTTTCTTGTTCATGGAAAGTGACATCTCATGAGACAAAAAATTTGGATGGTGGATGATAACATTTGTAGCCTTTTTGGGTGGAAGAGTACCCGATAAAGACACATTTTAAGGCTTTAGGATCAAGTTTCCCTCTACTATCACTATGGATATGGACAAACGGTGCGCACACCCAAATATTTTGGGAGTAAGATTACTAGTGGTAGACATATTAGGGTAGAACAAGGAAAGGGCCTCCCCATGGGAGTTTTGAAGGCAAGGACACTAGAAGGTAATCGATTTATAAGATACGATGCACTTAGAACTGTCTCTCCCCAAAATTTCTTGGGAGCATTATTTTGAAATAACATCGCTCGAGTTTGATCTAACAAATGTCAATTTTCCTCTTAGCAATCCCATTTTGTTGAGGTGTTTTAACAGATGAGGACTCATGAATAATGCCCTCTTTTTGACCAAAAGAATTAAGCTCGTGATTAAGTAATCTTTGGCATTATCAAACCTAATCCTCTTAATACTCACTCTGAATTGGTTTTTTATCATGGAGGAGAAGCGTACAAACACATAACTAACTTCAAATTTTTATTTTAGCAAGTAAACCCGAGTACAGTCATCAATAAAGGTTACAAATCAAAGAACTCCTGATATATTTGGAACATTAGAGGGACCCCATACATCAATATGAACTAAATAGAATGGAGAAGTACTCCTTTGGTTACACATTTGGTTACTACTTGGAAAAGGTACACGTTTGTGTTTATCGAGCTCACACACCTCACAATGAAGACTTTCTACCTCTAATTTTTTGATGAGGGAAGGAAACAACTGTTTTATGACTCTAAATGAAGGATGACCCAGGCGACAGTGGTAAAAAATGACCTTGTCCCTGTTGGTCTTTATTGATTTAGAACAAACGGAGTTGGTACTGTTGCGTAGATTTGGAGGAAGATTTTGATTATCCAAGTAATATAAACCATTTCATTCTCTAGCATTACCAATTGTCCTCCTTGAATTCTTGTCTTGAAAGACACAAGAATTGTTATAAAAAACAACATTCCATGGTAGATCTTGTGTTAGTTTTTTTTATGGAAATTAAGCTAGTGGATAATTTAGGAATATGAAGTACATTTCTTAGAGTTATGGAAGTTTATTTGGACATCTCCTTGAAATGCTGCAGTTAGAAGGGTACCCTCTGTTGTGGACATTTTCTTATTGCTAGGGCAAGGTGAGTAAGTGGAGAAGTGTGTAGGTAAGAGTGTCATGTGGTCAATGGCTCCAGAATCCAGTATCCAATATTCGTTATAGGTTGTATCTGAAGCATTAAGTCCAAAAGAAAATTAAAACTTACCAAGAGGAAGTGTACTTGTATATACCAGAGAACTAGTACCTGTTGGTTTCTCCAACTTACTAAGATCTTCTCTATTTCATTGTCATTGAGGCGGGCCAATCCATTGTTGCTTTCTTTAACTATCATATTGTAAGTGTGCTATATTGATGTGAACAGGAACAACGTGAGCATTGAACGCACTAAAGCAGCAAGTAGGCCAAAATGAAGGTGGCTAAGGTTTTAGGAAAAAAAGAAATCGCAATGAAAGCGGCACGTTTATGCGGAAGCAAGGGCCACAATGAAGGTGGCTAAGGTTTCAGAAATTAAATAAAAATAAAAACCGCAATGAAGGCGCCAAATTTATGTGGAAGCAAGGCTCCCAAAGATCAAGAGCTCTGATACCATCTCAAGAATTATAGTAAAAATATATTTATTGAATTGAAAATATGTTGGCAATACATCATATATATATATATACTAGATTACTAAACAACCAAATTCTATTAGTACTCATATATAACTAAATCCCTACTAGTAATCCTATTCAACTTAATACCTATTCTTGAGGGATATTAAACAGAAACAAATTTTGACAAATCATGACTGATAAAAAGTTCAGTAATTATTCATGCCATTGTCTAAGTCTCTTTCATTATCTTTATTCATTTTATTAAACATCCAAAAGATGAGAGAAAGTTTATTGTTTGTCCTCTTCTACTTCTTTTCTTTCGATTCCCCCTCTCCCTCCCAACTCCCAGACAATCAATAAAATTTCCTCAAATATATATATATATATCAATAAAATTAAGGATTTACTTTTAATAGCATACCACAATCCTCTTTCCTAAGTTTGCAACTAACAGAGTTTTTGACAATAGCATTACCTGCGAAGTGTCAATTACTCCTTAAATTGTTGAATTACATGTTTTATTAAAGATAAGTAATTAATGATATTTTGTATAGGCCTCATAGAAAACAGAGACATTAGATTAGAAAAGAGAAATAAACAAATGAATAGACAAGGGAAAGTTTTTCCACCAGGAGACAAGCAAGAAACTTACACTGAAACTGGAGTCGGCTGCACAGAAACTTGGTGAGCCTGCATACACACGCAAAATAAAAATGAATTGTATTAAAAAATTAAGTGTTTATAGATTATATCATTTATGAAAATAGGAAGTTTTGTTTACTAAGAATTACATCCAATATTATTCCATATGGTTTAGTCTACAAATATCTAGTTCTTTATAAGATTTGATATCAGTTAGGGTGTCCAAAATCCATTATTCAAAATTTATGAATCTGATCCGAGCAGTTTTCACAAAAGAAGAACCAAACACATCCAATAATGTTCGATTTTGTGCAGTTTTCAGTTTATTTGGATTGCGGTTTTTTATTTGGATTGGTTTGGATGTGAACATCCCTAGTTGCGAATATTATGTACTAATAACATAAATTAAATTAAAAAATATTTTTACTTTTGTAATGTCTGAAAATTTTATATTATTGAAAAATCATATACAAGTCTAGTGATCCAAGACATGAAAAGGTATAAGATCTACTAAGAGTTTGGATAATCAGTATCAGTACCTCCCCTTTAAATCCAGCAGGTTTATCATATGTTGATTCCCCTGTCAAGGCATTATAATAGTATACAATCCCTGCTTCAGTCTTGTGGGCAGTCCAAGCATCTAGTTGATCATTAGCAGCATCCTCATTCTGTGTCACGGTGGCATTTAATTTCTTCTTGTCATCTGCAATCATAAGAACCACAAATGTAGAAACGTGAATTGTATTTTCAAACCACAACAATGAACTAATAAATGTCACTGGAGCAGTAATGTTGAGGTGGGCATACCAGCATGTGTTGAAATTACGGCTGTCTGCAAACCAGATGTTCCCCTCAGCTGATGACTGAAAACAGAAGATGCAGAAATGCCAGCAGCACCCACAGGAGTAACGCCGGGAGGTTGAGAATCAGGTACTGGAACAGCAGGTAGAGTAACACCGCGTGCTGGAAATGGAAAGGGACCAGGAAAAGCAGCAGGATATTGAAGAAATGGTGGCCTAAGTACACCACTCATCTGTGGAGGCTGTAACCAAAATCCCTGAGGGGGAGCAACCATGGAAGGTATCGGTGGATAGGATAAGCCTTTATGTGACATATTAGGATCTGATCCAATTGGTGCAGTTGGCATATTTGGCCTCAGTACTGCAGCTGAGGGAAAATCTGTATTGGAGGATGGAGCAGCTGGATTGGAGGGCATTATCCCAGGTTTTGCTAACCCGGGAGGACCAGGAGTACCAGGCATTAAAGTATGGACAGGAAAAGTTGGGGCAGTTGGCATCCATAAAGTAGTTGGCCGGTAGTTAGGGTCAGAGGGTGGCGGCATTGCAGATATAGAAGTAGGAGCAGGAATAGGATGCGGGTTACTCGATGCAGATGACACTTTACTAAAATCTTGTGCAATGGAATCCGACATGTTCTGCAATTAGCAAATAGAAATAGGAGAAAAATATTAATATTTAGCTTCTTTTCATGAGTACTGCACCAATTACATTATACCAATGCTCATCAGCCATTACTTCCTCCATCCCGTAATTATAAGCCATTTAAATTTGAGCACATAAATTAAGAAAAGTTGCATGGGCTTTATGTAGTGATAGAAATTTGCTGCTGTATCATATATTTTATAAATAAAAAAATGTTTATTTTTTAAATTACCCTTTACCCTCTCATTAATTATGAGAATTGAAAAGAAATATTAGTAATGGTTAAAGGTATAGATACTTCGCATTTTGTATCATTTACTCCATTATAATTTTATTACCCTCAAGCATGTCCACTATTCATGACATCCCAACTTTAGTCAAGGATTGCTTAGTCCAATGTGAGCATTCAAAAGGCACACCAGGTGTTTGTGTATGCATAAGTTAAAATGAAAATAGGGGGAAATAGGTCAATCCACCCGAAAAGAGCATATGGCCTAGTCTACACCATGTCTGTGCAAAACCAAACTTATTCATTAATAAACTAAGTCAAAGTTTTATCAAAAGTCTAATTAGATAAAGAGGTTAGGCTTTAAGTCATCTAAAAAGTCTTTTAGGCCTAACAGACAAACATATTTAAGTAAATATAAAATTATATATAATAATATTTATTGTTACTATTGGTATGATATTAGATTTTTTGTAAAATGTTAAAATCATATTTCCCTTCCAAAGATCTAAGCATGTTGACCTACATAAAAGACTTAGCCTATAAGCTCATTTAATGATAAACTTATGGCCTAATTAAAGGTCTTGTTGCAAAATAGGTTTATAATATACTTTTTTGTTAACTTAGACTTGTAAAAAGGCATATTAGACCTTAAAACAACCAATATCAGATAAATAAGACAGATTTGGGCTTTAGACAGCATAGTCCAGCCCAGTCTATTCCCCCTAATGTCTCATGCTTAGATTTCAAATTTCATAACTAGTAGTTTATTATGTAGAATGTTTCTCTTCGTTAGTATAGGCTAAGTAGGTCAGACAAGACTTCCAAAAAGGTCCTAACAGACCTAAGGAAACTTTAATAACCAGGCTTGGGACTTCACTTTTTTTAAACAGGTAAGCCTACTAAAGCAAAACCTTGCTGATACCAGCTTACTTCCATCCCTACCATTTTACTACATATGAAGTAAGGGGATGGCGAGGTTATTACACTCACTTAAAACCCATTGTTGCTTCGAAGAGAAAGGAAAATTACTTTCAACTCACTTCAATGATAGGGGATTGGCCAAATTTTATAAGGTGAAGCATAAATGAGTTGCACTTGATTTCCAAAGGCCCTGTAGCCGTACTGTCAAACTGATCCAGTAGTTTTCATTCAAAATTTCCTGCCTACTCAAACAAACACGCTTAAAGTTCTAATTTGGTTCCGTAACATAGTTAATCACCCAAACTTATCCCCCCCCCCCAACACACAATATACTTAATATCTCAACCTGCACTCTCATCAATTTAAAGTAGAAACATGAGTCTTACAGTGCTAGATTGTGCATGTTGGTTGCCAGTAAAAGGCGCTACACTTTGGGAAACGTTATATGAAAATGAAGGGGTGGCAGCATGTGGAGGGAAACCAGGAACTAGTGGAGGATTCACACCCGAATTAGGTTTCATCCCCTGCAGCAAAATACAACAATTATAAATAAACGATAAGGTAGAGTTTAAAAACCTTGCCCATCATTGCATTGAACTACAACATTATATGGCCATAAACCCATGAAGCAAGGATCCTCGCTCGGACACCCCATACAAGACACTCACAAGTCGACACCAGTAATAATTTGAGAAAATGAATTAATTGAATATAATTAACTGACATGGACATGTGTCGGGGCAGGCGTGCTACAGAGTCAGAAACCCATTCAATAATAACCAAAAAACAAAGAACTTAGTAGTAGTATACTAACAGAATGTGAAGATGACTGTTGAGAATTCCCAGAAGCGTTGACATTTTGATTGACGCCATAAGAGATTGGTGCCGCCGGTGATGATGCAGGAGCTGCAAAACAGTTGAATTAAACAATTTAGCAAGAATCGATTGGCTTGCAATAAGATTTAAGAAACATGAAAGTAAAAAAAGGCGTAAAGGTGAAGCAAGTAGACATACTTGCGGAAGAAGAAGAAGAAGAATTAGGGATAGAAATAGGCGTTTCTCCAATGAGAGGCGGTTGCGCCATTAAAAATGATCAATCTGCATTAGAAAAAATCGTGAGTGTGGCGTTGAGCGATGAAAAACAGTGAGAAAATGTGAATCACGGTTTGTAACGCGACGGATATGGTGCTTCGAAAATTGAAGAAATAAGAGAGAAATTGAAGTTAAGTAGGAAGTGGGGAGAGGGAGAGGGAGAGAGAGAGAGAGAGAGTTAACCTGTGTGTGTGATTGTTAAGAAAGAAGCAGTTGTAAGTGAAGTGGTGAAGTGATGGAGTGAGGGTGTTGGGTTGGGAAATGAAAGGAGTGAGGGTGTTGGGTTGGGAAATGAAAGGAGTGAGGGTGTTGTAACAAATTACAAATGGGTTGTGTTTAGAGTTAGGGCTTAGCTCACCATTTTTTGCACTACAACATCACCGCGGGTTAGGGCTTCTCTTTTCTTTCTCTTCTCTTCTTCGTTAACATCAATATTTTTCTCTCACTCCTTCAAAAATAAATCTCGTTTAAAATAATAAAAAAAAATTAAAAATAATAAATTTGTGAATAAATGGTAAAAATCAGATTATTTAAATTATTTATGTATTCTTCCTTTTATAAAAAAAAAAAAAAACAAATGCGGTCCCATTTTTTTAACAAATACATAGTAATTTTATTTTATTTCATTTAAAAAATACAAAGAGACAATACATTTAGGAGTTAAATTTAAAAATATAGATATTTTAACTATATTTTTTGCAATAAAAAATATTAAAATTAATATTGTTTGTTGATATTGTAAATATGTCGTTGAGAGTGAGAATCTAATTTATAACCTTATTTTCATTTTAGTTTTTAACTCATTTCTTAACTATTAAATTAATTTTATATAATATTTTTAAATTTAAAACAACTCTATTATTTTAAAGTTAGATAACATTCTAAACCTAACAAAAAAATTATTCATTTATTAAAATAATTAATTACTCACATTTAATTTTAGTAATTTTATTTAAAAACTCAACCTCATTGTCTTATTTGCCTCTCGTATCATTTAAATATCAAGTTTTTGTATTTTCTTAAACAAATACATTGTAAGCAAAGTTTGAACTTAATGTATTACTCCAAAACCAAGGCCAAAATTAACCACTACACCTTCTTCTAAATAGGTGCGGTATTTTTTTTTACCGTATTTACAATTTCAGCCCCTATGTACATTAATGAGTAGAATATGGCACATAGATGCATTTTATAGAGGGCCCACTCTATAGAGGTGTTGGTTTGGTTTTGATTTAATTTGAAGTTTAAACCAATCAAAAGTGTATGGTTTAGTTTGTCACTCCCCTAACCTTTATCAACGGTGAAAATATTAGTCTTTATGAATCAATCATGAATCCTTCAAAATTGTTGATTTAGGCAATTGTATTCTTCATGAATTCTTTTGAATTTGCATGATATTTAACAAAAAAATTTAAAATGTAAAATGTACAATATATTAGTAAAATTGAAATATAACCATTGAAAATTATTTAAAAAAATAGTAAATCCATATCATGCAAATATTCATAAATGAAAATTGATAAAAATTTAATGTATCAATCTAACATTGCAAAACTAACAAAGTTCAACCAAAACAAAGGCTACCCATATTTTAATTCAAAACAAAATAATAAGAGTCTTAACTTTGATTTTCACTCTTTCTCAATTTTTATATTTTTCATATTTTTTGGCTTCATAGTTGGTCCATGATTCCCTTTTAAGAGGGTTGCAATCATCAGAATCACCGAGATCAAATAAAAATCACATTCCTACAACTCTAACGATCAAATTCCATGACTCCTTTTTTTGAAGAAATTGAAGCAACAAAATATAGTTTCTTTTCTGACATCGTAGAAAGATAAACACAAAAAATGAATAAGGAATATTTGGTAAAAGAAAATTAAAAAGGGATTTGTGTATAGATGAGATAATAAGAATAAGGAATTTTTGGTAAAGAAAAATTAAAAGAAAATTGTGTATAAATGAGATAATATGAACAATAGTTACAAGGGAGGCGCCAAAAACAGCGGCGAAAAAACGAAGAAAAGTCTGAAAACACAAAAACAATTAATAAAATAAAATAAATTTTTAACTCAATTTAGATAAGTTTCAAGTAAGAATTTAAAGCTTGTTAAAATAGTGTTTGAAAAACCATTACTTTCAAAATATTATCAAAGTGAGTTGTAATTGATTGTATTTTTTTTTAATTCATAAATAAATTTTCAACTATCAATAAAAAGTGTTTTTCTTTCCTCAATAAACTGACTATACAATAAATTTTCTTATTTTTTAATTTGCAAATAAATGATCGCCTCAAAGAACCATTAAATGTAATCGAAGTTTGATTTTTTTCTTAAAAAAAATGCATAATGAGAGAGTTGTATTTTATTTTTTAAAATTATTTCTATTAATAGAAACTTTGTATTTGTCTAAATACTCAAAACACCTGTAAAACTTGACAAAATATCATCCTTGCTTTTATTATATTATATATACATATTGATGTTTTATTTTGAAATATATTTTATAGATATTTTCCTCTTGATAAATTGTATTTAAATGGGCAAAAACTATTGGAACACAAAATGGAATAATAATTGTTACTATTAGATCTCATACAACTAAGAGGAAGAAAAGACAGATTAATTTTGGGACGCAAAAGAGGTGGAAGATATAAATCAAAATCAACAGTAATTTATTCTCAAAAGTAAAATTGTTCATTCGAACTCATAAGTATATCGTTGAATATTAGTGAAAAATAAAAAAATTAGGGTTCGATGTGGAACACACAATCACAATTTAGCACATACTTTAGACGTTCATTCATATTTGGGACGTTTAAATGAATATGAAAGAAAATTTGTTGATATAAATCAAAATCAACAGTAATTTATTCTCAAAAGTAAAATTGTTCATTCAAACTCAAATTTATATCGTTGAGTATCAATGAATAATGAAAAATTAGTGTTCGATGTTGAACACACAATCACAATTTACCGGATACTTTAGACAGTCATTCATATTTGGGACGTTTAAATGAATGTGAAATAAAATTTGTTGATGCATGACAAAACATACGTTTGCACCAATATTCATTTTGAATGCTTTGAAAGAGATAAATAAAGATAATCTCACAGTTATCACTCAAATATATAAAACAATTAGTACTTATCAATTATTTTTGACAGGTTTGTACACATAAGTGAAGCATCTATTGAAGTTGATAAAAAAAATTATGTTAATTGGACAAGAAGACGGGAGGATTCAGATGTTATGAGAGACATATTTTATACGCATCCTGATTGTATAAAGTTGTTAAACATGTTTTATTTTGTTTTGATATGTGATAAAACATACAAAATAAATAGATATTGGTTACCATTGTTTGAAATTGTCGGTGTAACATATATTGAGTTTACTTTTATTTGTTACATTTGCTTATTTGAAACAAAAGCGACAAGATAATTTCATACGGGCATTTGAAAAGGTAATAAAATTGTTCGTATTTGATAAATTAATTTATAAAGTTATTGTGATCGATAAAGATTTTGTTATGATAAATGTTATTGTTATCGTATTTCCTACTTCAATTAATTTGCTATGTTGTTTTCATATTAAAAAAAATGTTTGGGCAAAATACAAATAATACATGAAAAAGGATAGACAATGTGAGGTATTGGTTTTATGGAAAAAAAAATACATCACCATATGAATTTTTAGAATAGTGGGAGGCACTAAAAGCATACATAAAGATACAACATATTGTTGGTCAAAGGATATCCATGACAAAGGTACATGAACTTATTCCACATACAACAATATGTCCACCATTTGATAAATTAAAAACCAAATGAGCTATTAAAAAGAAAAAATCATTTGATGTTCCTCGTGATCCTTCAATTTGAGAGTATATCGACGCCTATCAAGGATTTCCAAAGCAGCCATCTAAGCATTTTGCAACGCAACCATCTCAATATTATGCAAATTAACCATCTCAGCATTTTGCAAAACAACCATCTCAATAATATGAAAAGCAATCATCTAAGATACATTTTTCTACTTTTATTCATTAATATATTGAGGACATAATAGATGTTTTGCTTGATGGAAATTGTGGTTATCACACAGTTGCAACATTGTTATGTTGGATGGAAGAATCTTGGTCTTTAGTTCGAACACACTAGGATAAAGAGATCAATCTACACTAGGATATTTATTCCAATGTTTTCGATGACAGCATTTAAACAGTGGGAACTCATTTAAGATTTCTAGTTTGAGTGTTCAAGAAAAAGATAAGTGGATGCATATGCCAGAGTTTATTTACATGATAGGGACAAGATATAAATTCGTTTGAGTGTTATTGTCTCGTAATTTGAATATGACATTATTTTTGCTAAATAAATCACCATCGAATATTCTTCTCTCAATTATTTTATAGCATTTGGGTTTGTTAATGAAAGTCAATGGGTACATGTAAAGTTTATGATTGATGATATTGTTTAATAGTAAAATAATATTTAACATATTCTTATTCAGATAAACTAATGTTTAATATTTTATTATTTAAATAATATTGAAGTCTGATTGTTCTTTGCACATATCTCACGTAAATGAATAGACTTATGTAGTGATGGTGCGAAGATATGAGAAATAATTTATGCATAACGACTCAAAAATTGGGAATACAATGACCCAACATTTATCAAATCATCTTAGATTTTATTAAATGAAGATTAGTATATATGTGTGAAGTTTTCAAACCATTTTATTTTATTAAAGGGAGTTGTAATTGTGAAGCTTTGTTGCCTCTTTTTTTGCATCGAGTTAGAGTTGAAATTTTAATCATTTACTTACATAATAAAATTTAAGTAGTTTGAAAATTCATATTTGAATAGAAATTCATGATACAAAATATAGACGATACAAAATATATTTATCATACCTAACACATCATACTAATGGTCTCCCGAAAATTTGTGGAGTAACTCACTTAATATTACATGAACTTCACTTATTGGATTTATCATTTATATGGTCGTATGTAAAAACTCACATGCTCTACGATCTCGTGTCGAAGATGGACCAACTTGTGTAGAATATGGTGGAACACGTGGATCAACATGTGGAACAGTAGGTGGACTAGCATGTGGAACATCAGGGAGAATCAAATGATGTGAAACAATCAAGTACCATGTGTAATATCCCTAAAAGACCTTACCAGTAAACATCACCAGAGGTGATAGATTATGAAGGATCGTTATACACACTCTCATGAAATTCCGCCACTCTTAATCAATACTAGTTGGCATGGGAGGAACATCAAACGCAATGCACTGAATTCAACCAAATCGTCAAATAAATTGCTCCAATATATATGGGATTGAAACTCCACCCCAATGAATGTAGTTAGAGAACACAAATGTTGCTTCAAATTGATTATTTGTTTGGTCATCATCATAGGGTGTAAACATTATATCCTTGACCAACATAGCATCAAGTCTCTACCAATATATTAACAATTCACCTTCAACAACGTATTTTGTAGTCCACATACGAGCTCTTGGAATTTGCTCAGGAATAGTTTTACTATTGCCCCGCTTACACATGTTAGAAAAATGCTCGTAAATTCAGCATTGCACAAAATATAAAAGACAATTTAAAAAATTAAAAATACAACTTAATAAATTAATAACTCAACTTAATACGAGTCATATATATGTAATAGGGTCATATATTTTCCAATTGTCTAATATTGTGAACAACTCAATCTCCCAACTAATGCAGCGGTACCCCATGCGTAGTCTCAATGAAAAAATATATATTTCGCCTTCACAAAAGTGTGAATCTTTTCAGCAAAAATAATATTGTCAACTAAGTGCAATAGGTACGATCTAGCAACACACTCAAACATGTTAGTTTGAATGAAACGTTTATATAAATCACACAACCACTGCATTGTATATTGTGCATATTTATTAAAATTTATCTCAACAGCAGCTCCCTCCATGGTTGCTCCCAGTAGCTCATGTGCAACAATCACAACATTGTTAGAGTTCATATTTATTGGTGCATCGAATAACTTACCACGGGGAGGAATGTGAAGAAGAGTCGCAACATCATCCAATATGATTTTCATCTCTCCAAATGATATATGAAACAAGTTGATATCTTTATGCCACATTTCTACAAAGGTAGATATGAGACCAACGACAATCATCGTCAAATAAGCTGAAGACAGATGTGTCAATCTAGATTCTTGAATCTATTGTTGGTACAAGTACGTCAACAAACTTCTTAAGTTTAAAGTAATGTGTAATCACCTTCAACGAGCCACAATCCTACAAGTAATTAAAAAACATAACACAAAACAATTTACTAAATTTCACTACAAAAATGTACTAAATATAATATATATACTTATTCTCAATTAAAAAATTAATTAATTAAAATATACATGTCCTTCCTATATCCTCCAAGCGACATGGTGTTCATAATGCGTCAATACCGATTTCACCAATGGTCCTCCAGGGATTCTAGACTGCTCTTCCACATTATGCTCCTCAACTACCTCATAATCCATCTGAACATCCTTGCCAAGGTCATGAGACCTAAAACCACGTCGACGGTGATGCTGACGAGGTGGATGGTTAGCTTCATTCATTCATTCATCGATATGATGTTGTGGATGGAATTCTATCGCCCATGTTGTTGGCGATAGTACAAATAACTTATTTGTTTGCACATCTGATTCAAGGCACTATAAAATAAATTAACATGTTAATATCGCATCAATAATTACATACAATGAAAATTTTCAAAAGTTAAAAAAATTTAACATTATGATTTTCGAAAGTTTGAAATCTTTGAAGTAATCGAAGGTTTGAAAACTTTGAAAATATGGAATATTCCTATTTCAAAGGTTTCATTTCAATGAAACTTTTGAAAAATTTATATTTTGAATGTTTCATGTTGTTCGAAACTTTCGAAATTATCCTATTTTGAATTTTGCTTGTTGTTCGAAAGTTTCGAAACTTTTTTAAACATCTAGAAATTTCATTTTAGAACTTTTAAAAGGTTCGAAAAAAAGCTTACTTGTATATTTTGAAGGCTTTGAATGATTTCGAAAATACTGGGATTTTTGTCAAATCTTTAGTAGTGTGACTAATTTTTTTTTAAAATTTTTTATATACTATAAAAGGGTAAAATAGTATTTTTGTCAAAAACTTAACACATTGTTTGGGTTGGGTCGATTAGGTTACAACATATACGTTTCGAAAATTTGGTTGGTTTTCAAAACTTTTATTAAAGGTGAAAGTTTCAAAAATATTTTATAAATACAATAAATTGTATTTCGAAAATTACAAATTAATTCAAACTTTCAAAAATAAACTCATTTTGCAATTCAAAAATTTTATAATCAATCAAAGTTTCGATAATTTGAAAATTTTCTAATAAGTTTTGCTAAAGTTTTATATATAGTAAAAAGGGTATATTGGTCTTTTTAAGTGTATTGGAGGGGTGCGATGTATAAGTAGGAGTGACAAATAGAAAACTCATAAAATAATTATGTTTAAAACTTTAGATTAAAATTTTAAAACATGAAGTAGTGAGAACAAATAATACAGTGTTATTTTTATAATCCTAATTTCTAATTTTATTGTTAACTATATATTATAATATACTGTCCTAATTTATATTACTCAAAAGATTATAAAAAAAAAATCTACATAATACACTACATGATATCATATTTTATTAAAAAAATATATAATAAAAAATTAACTGGTTCGAATACATATACTTGCAGATTTAATATTCAATACTCCTAGCGATGAACGAAAAGATACTATAGTATTTGATTTGATAAAAATCATCAATAAAACAAGAGAAAAATATTGTATTCCATCAAAGTAAACTATTTTCACAATAATGAATAACAACATTTGATTTTACCACGTAATTAGATAATTATAAATGTTATCGTTATAAAACCACAATTTAGGCTGAATATCAATATAAAATCTTTTAGTATTTTACATCGAGAATGTAGGGCTATTAAACAAATAAAAAAATGCTTTTATTTTTGTTTTTTATTAAATTTTGATGGTTATAACAATTATAAATCTACCATTCGTACCATTTCATTTCAGACAAAATAAAATAATTATAAATCCACTATTTTTTGTTTTTGAATAAATTTGTCTATATCTTCAAATAAAATTAGAAATAAGATAAATGAGCCCCTAGGAGAACATATGTATACATGTAAATTGATATGTCAACATAAACGACACCATCCAACATGTCCAACATAAACGACACCATCCAATAGAAAACAGAAAAATCTTCAATGAAAGAGACACCTCTAATACCCATCATAGAAGACACTCCAATAAAATTAGTTTTTATTTAGTAAAAAACCGTATATTTAAAGAAGTTTAACACTATTTACCTATTAGGAATTAACCAAAGCATCATGTCAAGGAATAAATAAAAAAACAAGTGGACAACGGTTATTCCTTCTTCAATTTACTAACTTTCCGGTGATTTAAAAGACATCCATCACATATTAAGTATTAACCACCTAGTTCCTGCTCCTCCTTTTTAGCTCTGCTCTCTCGTTCTATTGCATGTTCAACAACTTTCAACTCGGATATTTACTCATTGAACAAAACTTCCCTATCCTCATGTTTTCCAGAATTATAACTTGGGTCATCCCTTCAAAAAATATTAGCTTAACATCATACTACTAAAGGCATTTTGCCCTCAAATTATAGAATTTCTTTTAAAATTATACCAAAATTTATACGTAATTCAACATCAATTTTAAAATATTGTACAGAGATTGACTACTACTAAAAGGAATTTTATCATTTTCTTTTGTAGAACCAAGAGAAGTTTTCTTTCTAAACATGCCTAATCATGGTATGCAAGTATCAGTCCTCTTTCTTATTCTTACTAAGTCCTGGAGAAATTGGAATTGATCTATTTCCCCTTTTTCTATTGTTTCCAGATCGTTTCCAATTCTAGGGACAAAATGCCAAAACAAACAAAATTTCTTTAGTCAACAAAACAGGAAAGGTTTCCATAGAATTCAACTGATATGAATTAAACATGTGAATTGGGCTAATGATTTGAATCGAATGAAAAATAGACTCATGGATTTTGTTTATATATCCTACAGATACGACAATTGGGTTACAACATGTGCCTCAAAGTCCTGCGTATCAAAAACAGATGAGTATGTCGCAACTTCTTCATAATGATTCCATACCCTGGACCAACGGGAGTTAAAAGTTATATCTCCTTGTTCTTTAAGCATTGACTTAAAACTGGCAGCAGCTACATTGCTTGAGCTTTTTCTTCAACAACTTTCTTCAAAGGAAGCACTCTGAAACACAAACACAAAACCCATCAACCAGGATTCTGGAAATATCACATTCACATATAAAAACCATTTACCATGCAAAATCCAAAGAGTTTAAATGGCATAAGGACACACCCACAATGAGTCTGAGAATCTGTCATTAGCCTACTACCTGCTGACTCGTGTTGCTTTCAAGTATTATCATTAGAAATCATTTCTCTGTCTAGGAAAAAGTTCAATATCAATGCAAATGAGGATCCAAACTAAAAAAACATATATACAAACAAAGGTAAGAACTTAGCTGAGTCGGATGTACAAAATTTTGAAAAACAAAAATCAAAAGGGATGGCTCACAAGGTGGCATTCATTTTGAATGAACTGTTGCATACAACAAACGTGCTGACACTGGTTAAATAAGAAGACGACTGCTTGTTGGAATACAAACCCTACAACCTTATGCTCAATAATACATGTCAATTACATATGAATAACCAAAGGTGGAAGCGTACCTGTGGGAATTGCCATTGATGAAATCCTGGGATGATGATGATAAAGCCAATGGGTTGGGTGATCTTCCTCAGCAAAACACCCTGAAGACCTTGCTCTCTTGATGGGGATAGAGAGAACCAGAGAGTTTTCTCCTTAGGGTTTGTGAAACTGAATAGTCTTGTTGTGTTTGCCTTGGGGACCACTACCCCTATATATAACTATTATTAGTTATATCCCAAATTGCAGTATTACTAATTCAGCCCCTCATTAAATTAGAAACCGCCTGGTATCTACACTATTAATTTTCATAATTATTATGCTCTTTAGCCATAAACTATTATATATTATTTGACCCCTAGTTTATTGGCTAATTATATAATGACCCTAACACACTTTATTAATTAATTACATATGTGACCCATAAATCTTACAATCTCCCACTGGTCACACATGTATCCTTAGGAGTGTGTTAGACTTTATGACGTCAAAAAATGTCATTATAATTACCTTGAGCCTAATCCAAATTGTCCCGTCCATTAATCGTATCAGCACATGGAATCAAAGAGGCTTTCGTCATAATAAGCATAACTAAACCCATCAATAATCACCCGCACTGACACAACTAAATGACATAGACCCATTATGAAAAGTGTAGCATGAAAATTACATGAAGTTGGTCAACGCATGTCAAATTTCAACTGGTCCTACTTTACCGAATGAGATCATACTATAACTTAAATGTACAAAGTAACCAAAACTGAATATTTTAAACTTTATTTCTGACCAGAAAATCCAAATACAATGTATTTGTATTTTACAATTAAACATAGAACATAAATTACATAATGGACGAAACTCCCACTAAAATCAAGATCCCTCAAACTGTAGCACACCCATGTGAGCAGTATGCTCATGAAAAAGACCTTGGGTGGTAGACCTTTAGTGAGCGGATCCGCAATCATGGAGTTTGTCCTTAAGTGTTCTATGGATATCTGTCCACTTTGTACCTTCTCTTTAACAACTAGGAACTTAATGTCAATGTGCTTTGACTTGGTTGAGCTCCTATTATTGTTAGAATACAGGACTGCTGATCTATTGTCACAATACAACTTGAGTGGTCTTTCAATCCCTTCAACTATTTTCAGCCCCGTGACAAAATTTCTCAGCCAAATGCTATGGTCAGATGCCTCATGAATTGCTACGAATTCTGCTGCCATGGTTGATGAAGCAGTAAGACCTTGCTTGGCACTACGCCAAGAAACTGCTCCACCAGCTAACAAAATGACATAGCCTGAAGTTGATCTTAAGCTGTCTTGGCATCCCGCAAAATCCGAGTCAGAGTACCTAGTGATCTCTAACTGGTCTGACCTCCTATATGTGAGCATGTAGTTTCTTGTTCTCTTCAAATATCTCATGACCCTCTTGGCTACTTTCCAATGGTCAAGACCTGAATTGCTTAAATATCTGCCTAAAATCCCTACTATGAACGCTATGTCTGGACGCGTACATACTTGGGCATACATAAGACTCCCTACAGCTGAAGCATAAGGGATCTTTTGCATTTCTTGAATTTCCAAACTTCCCTTAGGGCATTGTTTGAGACTAAACTTGTCTCCCTTAGCAACTGGGGTGTCCCCTGGTTTGCAATCCTGTAACCCAAACCTTTTGAGAACCTTATCGATATAGCTCTTTTGTGATAATCCAAGAATACCTTGAGATCTGTCTCGGTGTATCTGAATTCCTAATACAAAAAAGGCGTCACCAAGATCTTTCATCTCAAAATGCTTTGATAGAAATTTCTTAGTTTCGTGCAACATGCCTATATCGTTACCATATTCTTTGGGTTTCCCAACACAAAGTTTTCTGGCTGCACCATATAGATCGTCTCATCAATGTCGCCATTGAGAAACGCTGTCTTTACATCCATTTGATGAAGCTCCAAATCAAAGTGAGCAACAAGACGTGCCTTTAGCTACAAGACGTGCCTTATATCTCTCCACATTACCATTGGAATCCCGCTTAGTTTTAAAAATCCATTTGCAACCAATGGGTTTCACTCCTTCAGGCAATGGGATAAGTTCTCAAACTGAATTGTCTTGCATAGACTTATACTCCTCATTCATTGCTTCGATCCACTTATCTGAATGGGAATCTTGCATGGCTTGATGAAAGTTGACCGGGTCGTCTTCCGTCATGCCAACATTTTCCTCTACTTCATTGATAAATACTACATAATCATCCGAAATAGCATTTTTCCTTTCTCTAGTGGATCTCCGCAATGGAGCTGGCTCTTGAGGCACTTGTTCTTGAGGATCTTGAATTTGATCAGGATTTTGTTCTTCCTGA
>JBBPBS010001017.1:14045137-14063415 GCA_037974835.1 Cicer judaicum
GCAATGGGATAAGTTCTCAAACTGAATTGTCTTGCATAGACTTATACTCCTCATTCATTGCTTCGATCCACTTATCTGAATGGGAATCTTGCATGGCTTGATGAAAGTTGACCGGGTCGTCTTCCGTCATGCCAACATTTTCCTCTACTTCATTGATAAATACTACATAATCATCCGAAATAGCATTTTTCCTTTCTCTAGTGGATCTCCGCAATGGAGCTGGCTCTTGAGGCACTTGTTCTTGAGGATCTTGAATTTGATCAGGATTTTGTTCTTCCTGAACAACCAGATCATCTTGAGTTTGTTCAATAATGGGAAAGTCAACTTGTGGAAGAATCAGTTCTGAAATTGTTACTGATTATTCCTCAAAGACAAAATCTTTAACCTTAATCTTCCCCCCAAACTCAATATCCTCAAAGAACGTTGTCGTTCCCGTCTCAAAAATTGTTCTCAATTTTGGATCATAAAATTTATAGCCCCTTGATTTTTCTGAGTACCCTATAAAATAGCTGCTAATTGTTCGGGGTTCAAATTTCTTTTCATTCGGCCTATAAGGCCTTGCCTCAGCTGGACATCCCCAAACATGAAGGTGCTTCAGACTAGGCTTACGCCCAATCCAAAGCTCATAAGGTGTTTTAGCTGCTGCCTTAGTTGGTACTCTATTAAGAATGTATGCTGCTGTTTTTAATGCCTCTCCCCAGAGTGACTCTGGCAAGGTGGAATGACAAATCATACTCCTTACCATATCCTTAAGAGTCTTGTTTCGTCTTTCAGCTACACCATTCATGCTGGGTGACCCCGGCATAGTGTATTGTGGGACGATTCCACATTTCTCTAGGTATTTGGCAAATGGTCTCAGACGTTGTTCACCTAAACCGTCATATCTGCCGTAGTATTCACCACCACGATCAGATTTGACCTTTTTAATTCGCTTATTAAGTTGATTCTCAACTTCTGCCTTTTGAACACGTCTATTGATTGAGACTTTTCGTGAATTAGGTAAAGGTAGGCATATCTAGAATAATCGTCTATGAATGATATAAAATATTGTTGACCATTCCAAGAAGGAGTTGGAAATGGCCCACAGATGTTCGTATGTATCAATTCTAAGACGTTTGTAGCTCTATATGCGCCTAATTTCTTATCTTTAGTCTGTTTTCCTTTAATGCATGCTACACAAACGTTAAAGTCTGTGAAGTCAATGGGATCTAAAATTCCATCTGACACAAGTCGTTCAACTCTATTTCTAGAGATGTGACCTAGACGCTTGTGCCAAAGTATTCTTGAATTGAAATTGTCAATTTTTCGCTTAGTACCACGTGATTCCACACTCAAGGTTTCATTATAGTTAGCCACAGTTTCCAACAAATAAAGATTATCATAACAAGAAAGTAAACCGGTTCCAACAACATTCGAATTTAAAGACAAGGTAAATTCTTTATTCCCGAATGAACAATAATATCCTGATTTGTCCAAATAAGAAATAGAGACCAAATTTCGTCTAAATGACGGTACAACAAAAGTTTCTTCTAAATCCAAATAATGACCGGAACTTAATAATAATCTAAATTTTCCTATGGCTTCAACTTCTACCTTCTTCCCATCTCCTACATAGATGCATCTTTCAGCACCACTAGGCTTTCGGAAGTTCAGGCAACCCTGCATTGAAACACTGATGTTAGTAGTTGCACCAGAGTCTAACCACTAAGTGTTTCCAGGTACTGAAGCTAAATTAACCTCAGAACAGACCAAAGACAGAATCATACCTTTCTTAACACGCCAAGCGTGATATTTGGCACAATCCTTCTTCACGTGTCCAGAACTCCTGCAGAAGAAGCAGTTGTTGTCCTTAGTCTGCTTCTTTTGTTCTGGACCCTTAGCAGTAGCTTTGTTCTTGGGCTCCTCAATTCTTTTCCTTTTGCCCTTGTCTTTAGAGATGCTAGTAAAGTGAGCGCTTTCAGTCCTATCTTCAGCCTGTCCTCTTCCTGCACACATAATGAAATGAGCTCATTAAGAGTCCATTTCTCCTTTTGACAGTTATAAGTCACCTTAAACTGACTGAATTGCGAAGGAAGAGGCAACAATACTAAATGAATGAGTAAGTCATCTGACAACTCAAGCTTTAGTCCTTTAAGCTTAGAAGCAATGTTGGACATCATCATAATGTGCTCTCTTATATTTCCCTTGCCTTGATACTTCATGGAAATTAAATTCTGAAGCAAAGAACTTGTTTCAGCCTTATCACTTTTTTCAAAACGTTTTTCCATCTCAACAAGGAAATTTTTAGCTGTAACTATCTCATCCGAGACAGCACCTCTAAAGACCTCAGGAATGCCACGCTTTATGATCATAAGACTTATGCGATTTGAGTGATCCCATTTCTCATACTCTAATTTTTCCTCAGAAGAACTAGAGTCCTTAGGAGTAGGGGGTCGTTCAATTCTTAATGCAAGGTCTAGATCCATGCAGCCAAGAACGATCAGAATGTTCTCTTTCCATTCCTTAAAATTTGTCCCATTAAGGACATGAATAGAACTCAAATTTGCAGATATGGAAGCAATAGATACTGTGAATTAAATAAAGAACGAAACTTAGAAACTCACATTATAGGAAAATAAATTAATAAATAAATAAATACATATGTTCAAATCATGGAATTTAACCCATCTCAAGATACCCAGTGCACCATTGGTGTCAAGTCTTTGGACAGTAACACCAACTGCTAGTGGTACTCTTGTTGCAACGATCAACTGTTGACAATAAGACATGTCAAACAATAAACCTTCCTTTGGGCCGATTTACTGCTCACATGTATACCAAATAATTGTCACACATTTACCCGCATGAATAAACATATACACAGTCATTTGACACTCTTCACGAGCAATTTAGAAAAGAGAGGTCACTTTGGCGACATCAAGTTTCAATTAACTCATTCAAAATGTCAAACTTGACTTAAACATATATTTATTATATCCAAATAAAACAATATTAAAAAAAAATATTGTTCACTAATATAAATTGTGTTTCATTAGTATTTGATAATTATTGTTTTATAAAAAAAAATGATAATTATCAACAAAAAAATAATAATAATAATAATAATAATAATAATAATAATAACACGCATATAATATGTATTCACAATAGTGTATAAACAAAAAAAAAATAAACCATTTAAAAAATTACTTAACACAGTCAGCAACATGAACTTTACTAAGCCTTATCAAAACATAAACAATCATTGATGAGCTAAATAAATAACTATCAAAGAAGATCCAGCAAAACCGTAACGTGGATTCATCATTAATTTCCGATCAGCGCTCATATCCAAATCCAAAAGATCCCATATCAACGTAAACGTTAATCAACAAAAAAAAAATATGGATTTCATAATTTATATATCTAAATTCCCAAATTACAAACCCTAATTTTTTTTTTTTTTTTTTTTTCAAAATTTCCAAATTACAAACCCTAATTTTTCAATCATGTCAAAATTCCCAAATTAAATCCTAAAAGAAAGACAATAACTGAATTTCATCATGAATTAAACATAGTAAGCTCTGATACCAATTGTTGGAATACAAACCCTACAACCTTATGCTCAATAATACATGTCAATTACATATGAATAACCAAAGGTGGAAGCGTACCTGTGGGAATTGCCATTGATGAAATCCTGGGATGATGATGATAAAGCCAATGGGTTGGGTGATCTTCCTCAGCAAAACACCCTGAAGACCTTGCTCTCTTGATGGGGATAGAGAGAACCAGAGAGTTTTCTCCTTAGGGTTTGTGAAACTGAATAGTCTTGTTGTGTTTGCCTTGGGGACCACTACCCCTATATATAACTATTATTAGTTATATCCCAAATTGCAGTATTACTAATTCAGCCCCTCATTAAATTAGAAACCGCCTGGTATCTACACTATTAATTTTCATAATTATTATGCTCTTTAGCCATAAACTATTATATATTATTTGACCCCTAGTTTATTGGCTAATTATATAATGACCCTAACACACTTTATTAATTAATTACATATGTGACCCATAAATCTTACACTGCTTGCAGTAAGCATGATTTTATTCATTTGCCTTTTTGTCTTTTGTTATAAGGAAACGTGTTATGCCAGCAGAAGTTCCCTCTCTCAGAATCCTTGGAAAAGAAGGTAAAACATAAAGGAGTAACGAAGGATAAATTATTCTTTCATTCCTAAGGTAACAACTAGATGCGCTAGAGCCTATAAGGTGGCTATTTTAAAACAAAAACAAGTGTTACTGTTACAACTACCAAGCAAGTATATGGATATTTGACCCCACTGTCTCAACCGAAATATTTCCCAGTATTAATTTAAGCTGAACCATGCATGACCTTAATGATTGTTCTTTTAACATTATCAATCTGAGACCCTTAGAAACCAGTATTGCAGGATTAGAACCTTGAATGCAGTAGTATAGACCACATGAGTATCACAGAATATTAATAGAAAAAATCCAAAACAAGCATATAACAGGGATCAAGACATTAACACATATTGCACTCCAATTTTGACAAAATATTGAACTTTTAACTGAAACGGTAACACAATCTTGGGTTATTAGTCTCTTATAAAGCACTGTTAGAACACTGCTATCAGTCATCACACTGATGCTAATCATCCCAACCTATCCCAGGACATGTGGCTCCTAGCATTATCTTTCATTTCTAAGCCAAAAGATCTACATTTGGCAACATTGTTGCGAATCTGCAATATAAATACTGGATCAGAAAATGGCTGGATTAAACATAAATCTCTCAGGTTGAATAATACTATAAGGGAAACTGGTGCTGCAAAGCTCCTACCATAATGGGGTCAATTGTACAGCCTTACCTTGCATTTGGAAGAGGCTGATACATGAATCGAACTTGTGATCATCTACTAGACACATGGTTGCATGCCAAGGCACCCCACCCCTTCTATCAAGTTGAACACAATATCAACAAAACTTGCTTGCCATTAAAGGATGCATTATAATCATAATTCAATTAAAAAACCAGCCTATCAAGATATTCAAATACCGGTCTTTTCTACTTTGTATGTCCAACATACACGAGGAACAGTCCACAAAATTCAAGGACCTTAAACATAATAAAATACTAGATTTTCACCACATTAAAAATGGCATGTATAGAAAGACTCCGAGCTATAAAATAAAACCTCCGAAAAATAATATCAAATGATGTGTAAATGGTTGTTCAGTGCAACAGACCAACTAGGCTAGCACACCCTAAAGTAAGATCAGTGCAAAAAGTAAAAACCAATGTAATCTGATGGAGAGGATGATGGTTATGTGAACAAATCACATGCAAAGAAAATTAAGTTAGAAAGTTTAATAATATCCAACTAAATGCAAAGTGGCACCTTTCGATCAGAAGGTGCTCCCGGTCCTTGTGGTCCAATGCCTCAAACTGTGAATCGTTTCCCCATTTCTTTCGAAAAGTGTTATAATCAGTATTGTGATTAATATCCTAAAAAACAAATGATCAGATATCAATAAACTTTCAGTAGCAGACCAATTATAAGAACAAATAAGCTCCAAATTGAGGCAACATTAACCTCTGAGGCTTCACTTAATAACTGCTTAAATCCCTCAATTGCAGCCTTCTGTGCTGCACGTTTTTCTTTGCGCTCTTCTTCCGCTCGAGTTTTAACATAATGTTCAAACAAGGATCTCCTAGCAGAATAACTAGGGATGGCCTGTATTGACACATACTACCATTAATATAAATTTTACAGATGATAACAAAAACATACCAAGAAAGGGGGTGAGAAAGTATATTTTTAAGAGACACCAACTTACAAAGATGGAGGGTATGTAGTCTTTTTGGAAACATGATGTAATCAATATGGTAAATTCAAAGTTGAGTAAGATGTAAGCAATGGAAAAATGTAAAATGGTTATATTTAATAAGTAAATTACCCCTTAAAAGTTTAAAAAAACAAAAAATAAAAAAAAATTGACAAGCAAAACCATGAAATCACAAAACATTTTAGTAATATACATATAAAAAGTAATCAAAGGATAGGTAGAAATACTCAGTGTTAGCTGTGTTGTTCATTATGCCGCTACAGCAGATGAGATGACCACGGAACAGCAGTGCAGCGGCGGCGTCCACTGCGAAGCATCCGGTCGGCGATGCGCGTTCAACATGAGCGGCAGTCGTGACTGCGAACCGCGTCAATTAGGGTCTGCAGACGAAATCCCTAAATTACCCCAATGTTTTGTCTGGTTTTTAAGGGTTCAATTTATTTTTAAGTGGCCTTATTTGATCTTTTTCTCGAGCGCGAACAATTCTTGCATTCTTCTGCAAGCACAGAGCTCTGTTTTTCTTCTTCATCGAACACGAGGCTCTCTTTTCTTCTCTGTCCTTTGCAAACCCAAGCCCTCTGCTCTTCTCCTTCTTCTGCAAACCAAGAAGAACGAAGTTACTGTGAACCAAAACATAAGCCACGTTGTCCTCTAAACAATGAAATCATGGAAGGTGCCAAAGCTTACTTCATCTATACAAGGTGCCACAGCTAGTTCTCTTCTCTTGTTATTAGCTTATAATTATGACTGTCACTGTTTCATTTTATCAGCATTCATTTTTTATTTATTATAATTGTTTGCATTATTGTGTAATCCAGCTTCTGTCTTATCTGGATTATGGTGGAATCCCGCTTCATATCTAATCTTTGTAGCACTGACACTTTTTGATGAATTGATGACACATTCAATTATTCATTTTCTCAGCTTAATATTGGTGTCAGACATGTCAATTTCAGTCTCTTGTGTGGTGTCTATGTCAGTATTCGTGTTTGATAGGTTCTAATCTCTGCTTACAGATTCAATTTTCCAGTCATTTAGCATATCTAAGATTTCGGAACTGTTGGGTAAACAGCACTGGTCAGAGCTCAAACCTCATCTAAGAGTGACCAAACCTGCAACATTTCTAGATCAATTGCTTAATGCAGGAGTCGATTCAGAACTTGTTCTTAGGTTCTTTAAGTGGTCTCAGAAAGAGTTCAGACTTTCATATGATCTTGAAGCAACTGCCAAAGTTTTACATTCTCTAGCACATTCAAAAAGGTACCCTAAAGTCAGGTCATTTTTGGATTACCTTGTTAAAAATGAGAAACATACGGTTTCTTCTATTTTTCACTCACTTTTGTTGGGGGGTGGTCCATCGGGTGCTACTGCTCTCATAATTGATATGTTGGTACTAGCGTACGTGAGAAATTTAGAGTTGCAGTCTGCATATGAAGCATTTAGGCGAGCTCAAGATTATCGATTTAAATTATCACTGACTTCGTGCAATCCCTTGTTGAGTGCTCTTGTGAAAGAGAATAAAATTGGTGATATGGAATATGTGTACAACGAGATGATGAAGAGAAGTATTCACCCTGACTTGAACACATTTAACATTTTCATTAATGGTCTTTGTAGAGCTGGTAAGTTGAATAAGGCGGAGGATGTTATTGAAGACATGAAGGCATGGGGGCTTTCACCGAACGTAGTTACTTATAATACTCTTGTTGATGGCCATTGCAAGAGGGGAAGTGCTGGAAAAATGTACAAAGCTGAAGGTATTATGAAGGAAATGCTTGCTAATAAAGTTTGTCCAAATGAAGTTACCTTTAACACTCTTATTGATGGGTTTTGTAAGGATGAGAATGTATTGGCTGCAAAGAAAGCTTTTGAAGAGATGCAAAGGCAGGGATTAAAACCTAATGCAATTACCTATAACTCGTTGATAAATGGTCTGTGTAATAACGGTAAGCTAGACGAGGCTATTGATTTGTGGGATAAGATGGTTGGCTTGGGTTTGAAGCCAAATATTGTAACTTATAATGCTCTTATTAACGGGTTTTGTAAAAAGAAGATGATGAAGGAAGCAATAATTCTTTTTGATGATATAACTAAGCAAGAGTTGGTTCCCAATGCTATAACATTCAATACATTGATTGATGCATATTGTAAGGAAGGGATGATGGAGGAAGGATTTGCACTGTGTAGTTCAATGCTTGATGAAGGGATTTCGCCGAATGTTTCAACCTATAATTGCTTAATTGCTGGCATGTGCAGAAAACAGAACATTCAGGCTGCTAAGGAGCTTCTTAATGAAATGGAGAACAAGGGTTTAAAACGCGATGTTGTAACATATAACATCTTGATAGATGGATTGTGTAAAGTCGGCGAATCAAGAAATGCAGAAAAGTTACTTAATGAAATGTTCAAGCTTGGTTTGAAACTTAATCATGTGACATATAATACTTTGATGGACGGCTATTGTATGGAAGGAAAACTCAAGGCGGCGTTGAATGTGAGGGCGCGTATGGAGAAAGAAGGAAAGCGGCCAAATGTTGTTACTTATAATGTGTTGATTAAAGGATATTGTAAAATTGACAAGCTAGATGCTGCAAATAAGCTTCTAAATGAGATGTTGGAAAAGGGTTTGAACCCAAACCGTACTACCTATGATATAGTAAGAATGGAAATGTTGGAGAAAGGCTTTATTCCAGACATAGAAGGACACTTGTATAATATGTCTAGCATGTCTTAAGTCTTAACAAGAACTTGAGATAGATGGGATTTTCGTTATCAGTGTATTATCTACTGTTTAGAGTAGAGCTTCATAAAATATTAACAAGATAAATATCAACTTGTACAAATCTTGTTTTTAGCTGCATTTTCTGTGCAAGTGTAACACAAGTCTGCCATCTTGTATTGTTGGCATTTCTATTACATACACATTAATTGTATACAATTAGTTTATTATGTTTTATTGTTTGGCTTTATTTATTATTTAAAAGGCTTGTTTGGTTTTATTTAGATCAAGACTTGCTTAGAAAAGTAGGAATAAATAAATAATGCAGATACTACCTCAATTTTCAAATAGTGTCTTGATTATTGTGCTATACCCATATCGTCGTCTCTTTCTCGAGCCTTAACTTAGAAAAGGAAAAAAGCTAACTATCTTATTTCTAAAGAAAAGGGAACTTCTTAATCTAGAGTTTGGTTGAGAGAAACAAAATTTAACCTAAGATAAGATTTAAGTTCGATTCCTCCAAATAATTCATTCTTAATAAATTTCATTAACCACTTAAACTCAACCACAGCACCAATTTCA
This sequence comes from Cicer judaicum, assembly GCA_037974835.1. Lineage (NCBI taxonomy): Eukaryota > Viridiplantae > Streptophyta > Magnoliopsida > Fabales > Fabaceae > Cicer > Cicer judaicum. The sequence continues at coordinate 14,054,292 of JBBPBS010001017.1, forward strand.
AAGTTAGACAAACAAATACACACAAGTCCTAAACTTGATGTACGGTTAAAAATGAATTTGTTATAATATTAATATATTTTTCTCAAATATATATTTGATAAAACAAAACTTATATGGTTGATACTTATTAAAAGTACTTCTAAATGTAAAATTATTGAAAATATTGCGTTTGTAAAATATAACATCAGTAGATACAAGAAAAAATGACAAGTGAAATTGCAAAAGAAAAAGAGCAAAAACAAAACTTCTATTAAATTCATGCCCACCAACGATGATTGTAACTCAAATTTGATTTGACTAAAAGATTTAAAACAAAAATTCAAAATGAAATTTTATTTAGCGAACAACTAAACGATTGGTTAGGGTTATTACATACTAGTATACTATTGGAGCTTTTGTTTGGGATATGCTGCAAATCTTGAGTAAGAAGATAATGAAATTGATAATGATAAAAGTTGCACAAATAAATTCCAGAGCATGTGTATCATACTAAGCTTTAGGTTCGATTCGCCCCCACCAATCTATATATATTGGATGCAAACGGATTAACCGGCGAATCCCCTTCAGAATACTTTGGAATCCTTGAAGTAAATTACACATTCACATCAAGCCTATCAATCAATGATAGTTTACATAATAAGGTTCTTTCATTTACTCTCGTGCACTAGAGAAAAGAAGAAATGACTCAGAAATATTTTTGACTCATATAATATGTATTTTGTGTTGTTCTTCTTCTATTGTTTCTGCCTCTAAAATATCTCTATTTATAGAGATACTCGTACCAATTGATGAAAGAAAACAACTCTTCAACTCATACCAATTAGTGAAATAAAACAACATTTGTGAAAGATTGTAACTTTTGATAATTTAATAGATGCATTGGTTTGAATTAAACCCAATCATTGTAACCATTTGACCAAATAATATATTAAATTATTTAATTTTACTACATTAATATAGCTATTAAAAAAATTCAAATATATTTTGGAAATTTCCCTAACATATACTACTACTGTTTGGATTGTCTTGTGATTTTTGACACTCAAACACCACAAGCAATCAATGATGAATTAAGACATTGTCATTCTTCACGTATTGGGATGACAAGACCTATAAAAAAAGCCCCGGGAAAGTGAAATGGTGAAAAGACCTGTTATTCTATTTTATAATTGCCTGGTAGAAAACAATATCCTTGTATTTGTATATATATATATATATATATATATATTAACAATTAATACAGATTTAAGCTGAACTAAAATTTGTGGCTCTCACAAAATGAAGCCAAGAATAGTGCGCCGCCAAAAGATGCTTTCCTCCACAGCAGTTCTCACCAATATACAAATACTATACTATACCAGTAGCTAAAAGAAAAATAATCTGATTAAAATCAGCTGCACAACCTGCCAGGGAAAATAAACACCAAAATTAACAACTTTTAGTGGAAAATAAACACAACAAGAAGAATGAAGTATGAACATTACATGTAAGCAGTTGAATTATCCATGGAAGTGCACAATACTGTAGCATGAACTTGAGTATCTATGATGTGTGCAAGAGTGCACTGTATCTGTGTAACCAGAAGCTTTTTATGCAAAATTGTTCTAGTATTTATCGATCGATATTCAAGTAAATTTACTTTACTGTACTTAATCAAATAAGACAAAATGAAGGTTTTCTATTGCTATGATTGTATTGGTGAATATAATATAAAAGGTTATATTCTTTGAATTGTTTAAAATAAAACACAATGGATTAGAATACGATGAAATACATTCCATTCAATTCTCCACTTTTACTTGCTTTACAATTTGGTGGATATGGAATGAAACAACCCTTTTTCTCTATTCCATCATAAACAAATGTGCCCTAGCAAGTGAATAATAAATAGTAAATTCTTTACATTCCATATCAATATTGCTTTATCTCATTACATTGCATTCAATTCCACTCCACATTAAATATCTACACATAAAGAGAAGCTTTGATTTTGGCAAGTACAGCAAGGCGCGTATCAGAAATGGTAAACACGATAGGCAGAGAGTCGCCGACACCATATGAGAAAAATCTTTATGGCATGGTTATAGTAATAAAATGAATAAAAACAAGCTTACTAAAGTTGAATATAGGAAGCAAGACTTGAGAATTACTTTAGCTGAACCAAGATGAAGATTGCACGCAGCAGAACACCATCTTAAGGATTGAAGATACTTGAACCACTGATATTGACAGCAATTAGTACCGCTATGCTAGTAATCACAGCAAGCCAAATTAAGGTTGATCCTGCATTTGAAAGTTTTAATTTTATGAGATGCTTTATGAATCTTATAAATATTCAGACAATACATGTCCATGTCAGACAAGGTTAAACTAGAAATTATAAGAGCATGGTACCTCCAGAACCTTGAGAATTATCAGAACTAGGAGTTGATTCCACATTGGCAACAGGAGATTTTGATACTTTAGGCCCTATATTTGAGCCATTATCCAAACCTTTGGTAAACCCTGCTTCAGATGCTACTATACCTTGAAATTCTTCGCTAACAATTAAGGCAGCCAAAACATCCATAAATGATTCTTTATCTGTTTGGTACGCAGAATCTCTTAGACCCTTCTTATCGGTGTTATTTGCTTCTTCTGTATCCGATAACTCATCATCCGAAACATCTATATCAATGGAATCCTCCTCAGTCATGTCATCTTCCTCATCCTCCACATATGCTTTATATGTTAGCCTAAGCAATATCTCCCCAGATGATCCCTTTCGTAAAAACCCCAAACCCCCTTGTAAAACTACAATTCTGTCTGTTGGTACGGTATCTTGAAGAGATCCCAAATCAACCTGAATGCATTTTTAAATGAGAAACATACACATCAGAAAAAAATACAAAATTAACGGTAAATCCCATATATCTCCATTTGTATCAATTGCAAACATTGAAACTCACTACAACAAACATAATTTGTGTAGAGTCTTGAATAACAATAGTAGCAAAGTCACTACTTTTAAAAATGGAATACCTTGAAAACAATAAAAACTGTACTACCCATGTCAAACTTTGATGCAAGGGATTGAGAAGATAAAATGTAGTTTACAATAACTACTCACACCATTAACAAAAAAAATTAATAAGTTCACAGCATTCAGAATATTCTTTTCTGTGTTTTGCAATGGGGGCCACGATGGCCGAAAAGTGTGGTATTTTTTACGAATACACTACATCTTCATGGCGTGGAAATAGTAAATATGGTCGCTACAAAGCCTAGCACATCGAAGCAGCTGGCCTCAAACTGGACATTTAGTTAACGAGAAAATGTTGGAAAAGTGACCACAAAAACATGTTATTGTCATTAAAATTTAGCATGCAGCATTATGGACCAAAGACAGACAGATGCTAAGCAGCAAAAAAAAACTAATTGTATTATCTACAAAAAGTAGACTGTGAATGAAGTGTATAACTCATAAGTAGAGAAAATGAGGAATAAAACATCGTCCAAATACTTTTGGCATTGCACATAATATATACCTCTCCTGTACCAATAGTCAAATCTGCAAATCCCAGTGCGTCTTTTACTTGGATACTTAACTTCTGCTCTTTAGGGTTGGAAACAAGCATGTGGAAATCCTGTAGTGCTAGAACATATTAGTACGAGGGAAAATGTAGAAATAACATAACCATAGATGAATTGGGGAATCAAAGACAACACCTGATTCCAAATTGGCATTCCAGGGGGCCCAATAACAGTAGTCTGACTGTTCTTTTTGCTACGTATGGTTTGATCTCCAAGGCTAAGTATAACATAAGGATCTGTCTTACCTGGAAAAACAGTAAAACGAAAAAATTTAGTAAGGTAGATAATACAACATAATTTCACTTTATTTCGTAACCAAATTTTTGTTTATGCCGAAACTGGTAATTAGAGAAAACACGGATAAGACAGAATGGAGTACCAAAAACTTTAAATAGGCACCTAATTACAATCATCAGAAAAGTATGAAAGGTTTAAGAATTGACAACTATGTATAGAAAACAAAACATTTCACTATGTATAGAAAATTAGAGGGTGAAACAAAAAATATGTCCACATAGCATAAATTACTAAATAAACAAAAGAAAATTTATTAAACAGCAAATAAAGTTCCAATCATCAAGAACAAGTAATCTAAAAATGCAACAATTTACTTAAAAGCAAATACAAGATAATAGATTTTACCAAAAATATAAGGAAGCTTTCGAGCATCTACAAGAGTGACAGATAGTTCACCAACAGAATCCATGTTTCCTTCTTGCATTTCTCCTGATTTAACACCATCGGCAACGGGACCAACAGCTTTTCCCTTTTGGATATCCAAAACAATTTTATTTGGCCGTACAAATAGTTTAGGTAAATCTACTGTAAGAAGTTTGGTCAAAAACCTACAAGAGAAAGGCCAAAATAATTACATTACAACTACTGAGAGGGAAAAAAATTAGCCAGTCTATAGATAATAAATACATAAAGATGAAGAGAACATAGAATTTGCCGACTAAAAAGAAACAAAGGAAAATTCAACATAACTTTTTTTTAAAAAATTACATACCCATTTACCGTTGAACCAAATAAATATGTAATATGGAGTAACAAAAGTTCTCAAAGTGCAGTTACTTTTTATAACTGATAATATCAGCACCAAATACAGGTTTTAATACTTTACAAATAGTACCTCTTTAAAAATGCATTCACACAAGTGCACACATACTGCTTCACAAGCATCAAATGCAATGAACAAGTAACTGTAAAAAAACAGATGGAACTTACATTGAGAGAACTGGAATTGCTGACCATGCCCAACGATGCACGAAAGAAGAAAACAACAAAAGTGACAGCAACAATATGTTAGATATTCTTCAAAAATATGTATTTGAAATGCAAGGAATATGTTGCTGTTGTCCTATCAAAAACAATAAAAGAAACTCTGAATATTATTAAAATATCAGACGGGAAATAAACTTCATTAGATATAAACAATTCACAGCCCAATAGCGTAAGCTTTTGGGAGAGTTGGTTCTTCACATTGAATAAGAGCTTGTATAACCAAGTGATCAAGAGTGTTATCACTTCCACCATCATTCCTCTAAAATAAAAACTAAATAAATTTAAGTGCAACATAGATGCGCCTGTGTAATGTTCGTACCACTTAAAGACTCCTATGTGTGGAGAGGCTTAGATGTAAAATTAATCGAGAGCTTTCACCTAATGTTCGTACCACTTGACTCCTATGGTGGCAGAAAGGGAGGATCACGAGGTTTATTTGTTAAATTGATCATTAAGACTTCAAATTCACAAGTAATGAGTAGGTATCAATTATCAAGCCAGTCTGTATAACCAATAAAAAATCCATACGACCGATATATAACTTACATCAGCACCAGGAATCATGTATAAGTGGAAGTCCATATCCAAAACATGCTTAGAGAATTGACATAAAATTATCTCATTCATACAACTATGCTAATTTTTTGTCACAGCTTTAAGAAGTACAATGATTATCACTTGTTTTTGTTGTTAGCTGGCACCTTGGACAATGGTGCAGTGTGATTATCAACTTGGGTCGAGCAGGCATAGATGATATTCACACTACATCTTGTTTTTGTAATCATTTTATAAAAAGCTGTGTTTTTAGTTGAATTGCTTACACAGGCACTCAGGTCCAAGTAAATTTAAAGAATACAAATTTCTAAGATTTACAAAAAATTGACATACCCATTAAATTGAACAAACGAAATGGTGAAAGCTCAAACTTGATCTTTGGAAGTGAAACAAAAGCCCACGAAGCAGCTCCCACCCAAGGTTCTGTTGGTATTAATCGCAACTTTACCCAAAGTTCACCATCAATGTCAAAATCCCGAACACCAACTGGTACAACTATTGGAAAAATGCCAAATTTCAGAGAAAGCATTAACAGCATGCGAGCACCTCCAGTGTACCTAAGGCCTATCTGGTACCTAGATAAAATCAAGGGAAATAAATTGCTCACATTAAGCATATGATAATACAAACCAACATAACACAATAGCCTTGGATCTCAGGAATATAAATAAATCCAGAAATACAATTACTTCCAAAATCATAAATAAGCATATGATAATACAAAAGATATGATAAAAAAAACATTATCAAAACAACAGTTCTAATGCAATTGAAGAAAACTAAGCTAAAAGATAATTTTTATCAATATTTGATAGCCACCAAAAGATTTCACTTAAGCTATGACTACCGACAACACACCATTCGGCCTAAAGTGAGCCTACTTCCTTGCCTCGTGCCACAAAAACAAACCTCCTTCATTAACATTTTATTGTCCAACCATGTCATTGTCTTCTCATCATTTTAAAATTGTCATTACATTAACCGAAATTGACCCCAATGTCAATCTGATGAGTACTATTATTCCAATGAGCATACATAAAAATAAAAACAAAATGCAATTTGAAAATGACTTCATTGAAAGAATAAAAAAACTTTTCAGCAGATATCATTAAATACAGAAGAAAAATAGAACATATAACAATCTGGTGAAGAGTTACTCATACAATACAATGTAATAAAGCACATGAGAGAAGCAAAACATAACTTATAGCAACCAATTCAAGAGATACTCATACAATAACAATGTAATAAAGCACATTAGAGAAGCAAAACATACTGCAAATCATTAACACGGCGAGAAGTCCTGCGTTCAACATTTCTAACAGACAAAGGCTCATCCCCTAATGAGAATTGCTTAATCTCAACCCTTTCAACATAATCAGGCTTCTGTAGATCATCAATAACAGGCTGAAGTAACCCAATAATCCAATTCTCAAGTCCACCTCTATAAACCTTCCACAACTTCCCCAAAACCATATTCACCCATTCAACCGACTCTTTCCTCTGCAAATCCTTTTCCAAAAACAAAGAAAAACTAGTAGGAACCTGTGGCCATACACCACGCAAACTATCTTCACTACTACTAACTACGTTCTTCCTTCTCCTAAAAGTCCATAATTTATCAAAAACAACACCAACAAAGAAAAAAAACACAAACAAACCAACTACGTTTCGGTTAATCGGAGGCGACGGAATCGGGTGAATAACACCCAATTGAGTTCTGAGCTTATTCACAATTGGATCTTCTTGAAAAGCAGTGAAATTTGAACCCAATTGAACCTGAGGTGACTCTTGCATCTCATTGTTATCAGCTTCAAGTTCATTATCATCATTTGAAATTCTATCAAGAACGAAACTTTTAGCACCCCTTGTTGTTGTATTGGCGAATTGAGGGTTCTTCCAATTCGAAGCTTGTTTGGGAATTGAACAGGAGTGAATACTCCATTTTCTTCTACGGAATTTGCGATTGGAGTAATAATAATTTGAAATGCAACGTTTTTTCTTCATGGTTTTGGAAAGGGGAAAGGAAAGGAGAGTATTGGAAGAAATACCATCATTGTTGTTGCAGGGACAGAGAGAGAAGTGAAAGTGAAAAGTGGGAGAAGCTTGTTGAAGAATCATTTAGAGTGAAATGCCCAAACAAATGGTCATGACAATGAATATGATTATTAATGTTGAACAACATCAATAATGATGGTATTTGTTGAATCCAAAAGCATGAATTAATTGATATGAAGGTTTGAAATTGGAAATTGAAATGGAATTGGAATTGTTGTATTGAATAGACGGACAATGAGAAACGTAAACCTTGGAAGGTTGAAGTGCCATAAAAGAGAGAAAGAAAAGTGTGGAAAATGCGATAATTGAATTCAGTTGAATTGAATTGAATGAAGAAAGAGCAGTAATATATCGGACACGTTTTAGTGGGAATTTCAACCTAGATTTATGGCCTCAAAAATAAGGACTACGTGGATTATCATTTATGACCCAGGAGGTTCAAACCTCCGCTTTATGTTTTTCATTTGCACTTTTATTTTTAGCGTTGAATAATATCATATATTTTTAGTCGGTATATCAAATTTTCAGTTAAACGTGTATTTAGCTATTATATAATTTTAATATCTTGTTTCTAATTATGGTCAAAATTTTTTTTTAATCTTTATGAAAATTATGCAGAAATTAATTTTAGTTTTTTTTTTATTAAATTAATATATAATTTTTAAAAGATTTATTCTGTAAAAAAATTAAAAATATGATTTATAAGTCAATATGTTTGTTATTTTTATCTTAAGTTTATTATGATAAAGAAAGTCATATATAATTTGTCCGAAGTTTAAAAAATTTAAACTTTTGAGGAAATGTTTTTTATAATGTTTCAAATATATTTTGAAATAATTATTCAAAATATAAAAGTTGAAAAAAAATAGACATGTTTCGCTTTCGTTAAGACTATTAAATCTCTCCACAATAATTCTATAAAAACTAAAAGTTGTATTTTTTTTATAGAGATTAAAAATTAAATATTCAAATTTTATATATATTAGAAATATATTTAACTTTAAAATTTTCTTTGACTTAATTGTAATTTTAGTCTAATTAAAATTGCATATTCACAAAATTGAACCTCAATTTAAAAGTCGATAATTTTAGTATCTCTTTATAATTTTTTAACTAAAAAATAATGACGAAAAATATTTTAAATAATGTGACATATGATATGACAATATAAAATAATTAACCCTCGTGAATTAAAATAAAATGCAGTAAAACTTAGTTTTTAACCTCGAACTGTCATGGTTGTTTGCGTTGGAGATTGGATTAGTTATGAAAAAAAAAATTAATGTTAACTGTTTTTTCTCATAACTAATCCAATCTGTAACGAGGTTGGAGAGATTCATATATTAGATTAGTTATGAGAAAAAAAAAATAACTTAAATAATAAAATACTCACATATTAATTTCATTTAAATGAAGATTCTAAAAAAATGTAATTTAAATTAACCTAATTTAAATTTGATAACTTTTTATTAATTTAAATTAAAATTTGTAAAATATCATTTTAGTAACAACAAATTATAATGATAAAATAATAAATTTAAAATAAAATATTTTATATAATATATTAAAAATTAACATTATAAAATAATATAGATCGATCATGTTTAAAACTTATAAAATAGCAATAAAAATATATCAAATTAAATAAATAATT
>JBBPBS010001017.1:14075404-14092564 GCA_037974835.1 Cicer judaicum
AATAATAATTAATATTATTATTATTTATTAATATATTATTACTATTAATTATAAATGTATTATTTAGTATAATTATTTATTAATTTAATTATTTATTAAAATATTAACAGTTACATAAAATAAAAAATAAATTAATTTTTTTTAAAATAACTCTTTGGAGGCCACATCTCTAACCAACGATTTTCTATTAAAAAAATTTTTGTTTTGGCTGATCGCACCCTAAAAAACGATATCAAATTAACCTAAAAAATAAAACATTTTAACGTGTAAATTGTAAAATAGAACATTTTAGTTAAATTTTTTGAAAAGTACGAGATTCTGTTCAAAAATCCCAAAAAAGTAACCGCAAATTCACACCTTTGATTTTCACTTGTAGGCAAAAGTTTATCTTGTTACCTCATTTGAAAACCAAATGAAGGATTACTATTTTAAAATGATATTATATTTAGAGACAATATTTTTTTAAATTACTATTTATTCTATCCCAAAATAACTATTGCATTTGTAAAAAATAAATTATCCCAAAAATAAACTTCAATGAAAAATATGATACGATGAACTTTAATGAAACTTATTAATAATTTAAATGTATAAATTTTATTTTAAAATATGTGTTTTCCACTAATTGAAAGTTCAAACATTGATTTTTTAAATAATTATTTATTTATTTTTGATATCATTAACATATTCCATAAAAAGGACACATTGACTTTTAACTTTAATTAACTTTTTAAGACTATATCATTAATATAATGTACAATATTTTTAATTTATTATTTTTCAATTTGCGTGTATAATGATAGAAATACACTAATAATTAATAAAAATAATTAAACAAAATTATAATTATTTTTCTTGCATTTATATTTTTTTACTAAATTTAAATATATTTTTAATTCTTGAAATTATAATTCTTTTTATCATCTTAAAATTATTTATTTGGTTCAGATTATTGAAAATACAAATTAACTTTAAAATAGCCATTTTACTCGATTTCTGTTAAAAAAAAATCAGATACCATTTAAATGATGTGGCAAATGTATGACGTGTCAGTATTTGTAAAATTAAAAATGTTGTCCACCCTGACCACCGTCCCGTCATTTCCCTCTTCTTTCATCAACAATTCGTTCTTCATCATCTCCGTATTGACAATATCCAAATATTCTATTACAAACCAAAAGTAGAAGAAAAAAAAAAAAAAAAATTCTCCGTAGTACGAATTAGAAAATGAGAAAAACTACCCAAGATAAGAGATAATTGGGCGCTAGATTTACAAGCGTCAGTGTTGTTGTTAATGAGAACAGGTGGTACATCTGTAGGATAAAAAGAAGTAGCAAAGCATAGAGACGAGAGCAACAGACATGAACTATTTTTCCTCTCTCTAATTAATAAATAATATGAATTCTTAATTTTATTATTAGTTTTTAAATTTTAATTTTAAAAATTTATTTAAAATATTGACACATAAACAATTTGTGACATTATCTAGAGGTTGTTAGAGATTTTAGTAGAAGTTGAGACGAGATTATTTTAAAATTAATTTATATTTACGAGGATGTGTATCAAATAAAAAAAATTTACACTATATTTAAATATTTTTATTAATAAATGTGTAGTTGTCAAATGCACTTTGATTTTGGAAATGGAGAGAGAGTATTTGTATTTTAAATTTGATTTGTTTTAACTCTTAAGTTTCTCCGATTACCAAAGGAACTGAAATTTGAAAATAAGCATTCCCTATCCAAGCCAGCCAATAGACATTTTAGGCGATATCACCAATGCATGGGCCCGACATGGAATGGAAATACTGCATTTAGGGGATCGGGCAACTCATGCCGCGAGACATTGACTAGACATAAACATAGAAGAAGATGATGAATTTTTTACGAAAGATGATGAGTTTTTATATTTTGTAAATTGGCAAACGCGTTCTAATTTTAAAATGTCAATAAAAATAGTTTTTTAGTAAATTTTTGTTATTAGATATTTTAATGTGATATTATAATTAAATATGTATTTTGCTAATATTGATCTTATATCAATGATATATTTTTAAATATAATATTTGTCAATAAAATTTTATCCACAAATTAGTGAGTTATTGTAATTATACAACACACATAGACTAGTTACCGTCAAATTAGTTATGTGTTAATATTAATATGAGGTTATTAATATGAGGTTAATGTTGAGAGATCGTATATTTATTTAATATATCGCATCTTAATCTCTAACGATAAAAGTTTAATTATATAACATTTTGATTAATATTTTACAATTTCATATATGTATTTGACAATTTACAAAATTTATTTACTAATTTGACTAACACTTACAATTTTAAATACCAATTTGCATATTAAAAAATAAATAGGGTTTTAGGATTGCAAAATAAGCATAAGTCATTTACATTGCAAAATAAATAAGGTTTTAATGATAGATGAAAACAAGTCTAATCTTTCTAAAACTATGAGTGTCAAGGTCAGTCCAAGGATAAGACCACTAGACCTCCATAGAAAAAATACTTAATTAAAAGGTCTGAAAAAAATTTATTTAATAAAAAGATCTTATATTTTAATATTTTTAAAATTAAAATATATAAATTTTTATAAATTTAATATTGTATCAATAATATTAAATCAATTGAAAAAAAAAATTTCATAACATCGATTCTATTATTTTAGTGAAGTTAAATTAAAATTTAAAAAATTTATTTTATGTCTCATATTAAATTACCTATCCTCATGAAGTGTTAAATTTTAAAGGTCCAATAAACTAATGTAGTTATTGTCCTCTTAAAATACAATAGTGTATTTAAGTTAATAAACTCTTACTTTTATGGTAGACATATTAACAAAAAAACATTAAAAACACTTGTTTGAGAAGAACAACACTTTGAGACATAGAAAAATTATAAATAGAGAAATTTTAACAAATGCCTTTGAAACATTAATTAATGATCAAAATATAATATTTTTTAGTTAAACATATATTGTTAATTGTGTATTTAAAGTTTTAATCATTTAAATTTTCTCCTTTTAAAATAAAGTTATTATTTTTAATTTCCTAACAAAAACCTTTAAAACACTTGTTAATACGACTCATAATAATAATTTATCATTAGAATATACCAACAATCTCCAAATTAAAATTACTCGCACTTGTTTCTAATAAAACCAAAACATTCAAATTATAAAAGAAAATAGATAGAGATATTAGAAACAAGAATTATATTGCTAAAAAAACAAGAATTATAAATTTATTCGAAACTAAAAGTAGTAAAACATAATAGAAAGCTAATGAAAATGTTTTAATTATTTTCATAAATATATCTTCATTAATCTTTAATTTAACTATTTAATTTGGAGTAATAAACTAATAAATATTAAATATGTATTAAAAATTTAATAATTAAATTATTAAGCTAATGATGTTTATAAGTCATAACAATAATAGTAATAAACTAAAATCAGGTTAACAAATGATACTTGTTAAGAACTTAAAAAAAAGAAAACAAAGGTAAAATATTATGTTAAAATAATCAAATTTTAAGAAGTTAAATACACTACTTTCAAAATTAAATTTATACTTTTTAGTGTTTTAACAAGTAACTTTATAACACTAGTATTTTCCGTTATCTAATAATACATTATGTACTAAAAACGATGACTTTTGTTGAAGACAGCACATGGTTAACCTTAGTAGAATATATCAATACAGTACCGTGTGTTAAAGAGGACACATGGTTAACCTTCGAAGAATATATTCTACTTAGTACTGTTCGTAGAAGACAGCACATTGATAATACCTTTTGATAGTCTCCACCATAAATGTTTTGTTTGTTGATGTTATGACAGCACATGGATAATACACACAATTAATTTAGGATCCGAGAACATCGTTATGCCAAAATGTACTTGTATTGGTCAGTGCTGCAAAATCTCCAAGGTAACAACACTTCAAGGCCAAATTGTCGATAAAAGCATCTCTTTCTTGGTAGGTTTGGAATTCACAGGACGATCTATACATCAAGGAAAATAGGCTCAAAAAATCACTTGAGCTCTACATTTAAATTATAGTTGCCAATCTATGGGATCAATCCCCATTTTCTCCAGATGTTGGTTAGTTCGAGAGAAGTGCCTGGTCAGGGAAATATAATTTAACCCAATGAAGAGTAAGAATGAAAAATTGCTTAGATTGATAAAAGGAAACTTGATCAGGTGGTTTTTACATATAAAAATAACCAACAAATGACATTTTTCACTTAACAATGTGGAGTATGGACAAATAATAAGAACCTTATCGTAGACTGTCAAGGCCCATGTGACATTACTAAAATATAAGTACATAGATAACTCAAATCCTTGATTCTTAAATGCTAAGTGTGTGCGTGGTTGAGTAGGTGAGAAGTGAAATTGTACCTCTAATAATTAATGAGAAAAGAACAAAATGACTGTACTCTAGACTTATTGCTGACTAAAAAAATTTGAGTAAATTACACTCATTATATGAAAGGTGCTTAAATTGCTCTGTCCTGCCTTCAATTTTGAAAAATCACACCCATATTTTTGAAAGATGAAACTTGTTGTACTTTTGTCTAGCTTAGTACAAGTGGACCTCTTAGCGTTCGTAAGAAACTATAGGTAATCTATGAAGGGCATTTACTCTTTGAGAAACTTTGTTTTCCTTTTTCAATGATTTCCAATTTCAGACGCTGCTAATTTGGAACACACTTCCATCAATTTTGAGACTCTAAAAGATGTTTTGAACACCCTTGCTATTTAGCTTTGAGACTTGACAAAAAGTTTTCATTGCATCTTTTAAAGGTCACAGATTAAAAAACCTATGGCACTAAAAGTCAGAGAGATGAAAAAAGCCCTTGCAGATGCTCATTCACATTTACAATAGCTTAATCTCTTGATAAAGAGGAGGAGAGTAACTTTTCAAAATAGGTGGGAAAAGAGTGTAATGTATGCACCTCTCAAAAAGAGAAGTATAATTTACTTGATATCTTTTCACAACCGAACTTTCCATTTTTCCGTACACAAGTACACAACCAAGCCGACCCTAAATGCTTAAAATGTACAGCTTCACGATTTTGAACATTGCTAGGCTCCAATAGGAATTATCTTGTGACGAAAGGCCTTGATCAATGCAGAAGTGGCAGATAAATTATAAAAATCAAAGTACCAAGCAAACAAAAAAGTAAAACAGGTTCATAGCTCTCACGCTGTTGCATGTATACTTTATAGTTCAGAACTTCTTCATAGCAACTGAATCGTGTGCCCTTATTTTTCAGAAAAACTTAAGCCTCAGTCATGAATGCTTACTTGATATTTGTACATAGTAGAAAGTTCAAACATACTATACTACACTGCTATATTAACACAATATATTATATAGCAAAAACCACCTTACCTGCAGCCAAAAAAGCCTCTATTTGCAGACAACCCAGAAGGATGTGCAGCTTGTAGAATATGATGTTTGGTTGCATCAATTAAACTGTGAATAAAACACCGATGTACAAGTTCATCAAAAAAAAATTCAGCGAATTTATTTTCCCAGCAATAAAAAGAAAAGAACCACATTTAGTTTTAAGAAAACCATTTTGGAAAAGCAGTTTGGAATTAATAGATGCATGCTATTCTTGTTGAATAACTTGCTTGTAAGTTGTAACCGCTAACCACTGTTGTTAAATGACAGTCATGGAGCAGCCACGGCAGAATGGCACGGAGATTTTTTGAAAATCCACCACAGGCTGCAATAGCGTGTTTATATGTCAGCTTTTTAGCCATCTGCCATCCACCATCAACAACGCTGCTTGTAATCCACTTCTTAAATCTCAAAAATAAACATTTTCTCAAAATTTATATAAATTTTTCGATTAAGCTGACTTTGAAAAACTATCAAGGTGACTATTGTAAGACCACGTCATTGATTCCATATTTGGTTTCTAAGGCTCATTATATTATACCTAAGTTTCTCCTGAGCAGACTTTCCCCACAACAGAAATACGACCCCTTCCTTCTTCTGTGAGATTGTCTTGATAACAGCATCGGTAAATTGTTCCCAGCCTTTTTTTGCATGAGAATTTGCTTGGTGCTTCCTGACTGAATTGAAAGCAAGTTACAAAAAATAGTAATATACAAGCATAATACACCAAACATAGCGAGGGACATTTTCATACTAGATCACCATGCAAATAGTGAAAAACAAGTTTATGACCTTTTTAGTCACCATATTCTTGGTTAGAAGTTCACAATAATGTAAAAATCTAACCTGTAAGAACAGCATTGAGTAAGAGAACACCCTGAAATTAAGTTAAAATTGAGATCAGAGAATATTTTTTTTAAACATCTATTAATTAAAGACATCCATAATACTAGATTACTAGTATGTTAAACCATCTTGACCAATGAGTCAATGAAGTAGAGAGAATTCCCTCTGCATTCAAAACAGAAACTTGCCTTACTTCATAAATAGCCCATCTTACCGTTCAATAAAATTAACTGTCACTTAAAGCTGTGAATCTTGGTTATCGACATATTCTTTTATCTCTGTTACCGATACTAATGAAAATTCATCAAAGTGTGTAAAACATGTCATCTACAACATTGAGAATACATACATATTGGTGGTACCCGTTGGTATGCTTTAATTGCACAATGTAAACAAGTCAACCAATTGCAAATTCGTCATTTTAGTACGTTTGGTTACGGATGATTTCTTACAGCAAATTGAGAGGCCTTCTACAAAGTCACTTGTGTATAAAGAAATACTTTTAAGAATGAAATGATTGGAGAAGCCTTCTTTCAAGAATCACAACATCAAAATATTCAATTTTCAACCTCTTTTTAGAAGTTATTATACAATCTATATTATTACACTTCTTTTATCTTAACTAACTGGTCTGAGTAACTGGGTTGTTTTTGTGTCATTTAGAAATACTACTCATGCACCACACCTTTGTTGCAATTTCAAAAGCTTCCATATGCTGGTAAAGAAAATCCAGTTGGTTCAAGATTAACCCGTTTGTAACATTCAGGCATTTTATTTTATTTTTATTAGTGATAGTCATTATTGTATCGGATTATTTTAATTTTTGGTAATAATAATAATAATAATAATAATAATAAAAGCATGAATCGGGAACCGTTGAAAACAAATTTCACGACTTGTGAGATACTGATAGAAAGAAAAAAAGCTACGCCTTCCATTCAAAAAAGCTCTGCGATATAAAAAAGATTTACGAGAGAAAAAGGAAGGAATTCAAGAAGGAGTCAGTGATTCATCCCATTAAGTGTAGCACATTTGGAGCAAATACTTGCATGAAAATTTTAATATGGTGTGATATGTTGTTATAATGGTTATGTTGAACATGTTCAAAGTGTAGAAAATAAATGTTATGTGATATGTTGTTATAATGGTTGTGTTGAACATATTCAAAGTGTGAAGAATAAATGTTACGTTGTTATAATAGTGGTGCTTGTTCAAATAGTGTTGAATGGACATTATATGATAACTTGTTATAATGGTTGTACTTAACGTGTTATGGTGCAAATATGTTGTCATTAATAAGTTAGCCTCGCATTATATTAATGAAGACTTTATGTGTCATCGTTTCCAAAATGGGTTGAAGTATGAAATTCAAGATTTTGTACTATCTTTGAGAATCACACAGTTTCAACCCCTAGTGGAAAAGTGCAGAGAAGTAGAGGCTATGAAGAACCGTAAGTTGAATCGTGGGGGTACTAGTAACCACGGGGGACCAACACGACCGAGTAATCAGAACCAGGGTCGTAGTAGACCAAATCAAAACTCTTATCATCGTCCTCAAGGGTCAAATAAGAGACCATATCACCCAATGACCTCCATTTTAGATGATAGACGGAGGACTTCAGAATCAAAGCCATACTGTTATCGTTGTGGAGACCCAAGACACTTTGCAGATAAGTGCACACTCAATAGCAATGTATGTTTTAAATGACAGAAGCCCAAACATTTAGCCAGCGATTGCAAGGAACTAAAGATAGAAGCCTCACTGAATGCAACTAAAGTCGCATGCCCAACAACTAAAGGACGAGTTTACACTATAAATGGTCAAGCGACCTCTTGTTCGAATGAATCCTTCAAAGGGGAATGTGAAATCTCAGGTAACATTCTAATCGTCCTTTTGGACTCTGGTGCAACACATTCATTTATCTCTATGGACTGTGTGAAACTATTGGAGTTGCATGTCACAACCTTATTGTTTGATTTGTCTATTACTACTGCTGCTAATAAGACTTTAACTACAAATACAGCATGTACGCATTGTCCTATAGTTGTGTTGAGTAGGAAGTTTAATGTGAATCTCATTTGTCTACCTCTTAAGAACCTGGATGTTATCCTTGGTATGGATTGATTGTCATACCATTATATTTTGCTAGACTGTGGTCATAAGATTGTAATTTTCCTCAACCCAGAGCTTTCTAAATTCTTAGCCGCACACGAAATCAAGGTCGCTCTTAAGGAAGGAGATATGGAGATTTTGTTTGTAGCTAGTATGGGAGTTACTCATGATGATAAGATAGAGGATGTGTTAGTGGTTAAAGATTTCTCCAATGTGTTTCCGAAGGATGTACCAGGACTACCGCCAGTGCGAGAGAATGAGTTTTCTATTGACTTACACCTAGGTAATGGACCCATCTCGATTGCACCTTATCGGATATCGCCTTCCGAACTAATTGAACTTAAAGAACAATTGGAGGAATTAATGTCAACAATTTATTCGACCAAATGTTTTACCGTGGGGAGCTCCTGTTTTGTTAGTAAAGAAAAAGGATGGACGTTCACGACTTTGTGTAGATTACATGCAGCTCAACAAGGCCACTATCAGGAATTGATATCCATTGTCGCGCATCAATGACCTTATGGATCAACTCTGAGGGGCTCTAGTGTTCTCCAAGATATATTTGAAATATGGATATCACCAAATACGAGTAACACATTATGAGTATCTTGTAATGCCATTCAGAGTGACTAATGCACCCGCAATGTTTATGGACTACATGAATCGTATCTTTCACCCATTTTTGGACAAATTCATAATGGTATATATAGATGACATTCTCATTTATTCTAAAAGTCGAGAGGAGCATGAGGAGCAATTATGACAAGTTCAATCAGTGTTGCGTGAGAAACAATTGTATGCTAACCAAGCGAAGTGTGAATTTTGGTTGGAGGAAGTTAATTTTCTAGGGCATGTGATCTCAAATGAAGGAATTGTTGTCGACCCAGCCAAGGTAAAGGCTGTTGTAGATTGGAAACGGCTAAGGACTGTTACAAACATTAAAAGCTTTGTTGGATTAGCTGGCTATTATCGAAGATTTATTGAAGATTTTGCTAAGATTGTATCCCCACTGACCCCACTTACAAGAAATGATCAACTATGAGGCATGTTTTAGACTATTAAAGGAACTTTTGACGACCTCTCCGGTGCTAACTTTGCCACAACCAGATAAACCCTATGAAGTTTAATGTGATGCCTCTCAATAAGGATTGGGAAGTGTCCTCGTCTCGTGCAGAATAAGAAGGCAGTAGCCTATGTGTCACGACAACTAAAAACACATGAAAGAAACTATCCTACACATGATTTGGAACTGGCTGCGATAGTGTTTTCCCTAAAAATTTGGAGACACCACTTGTAAGGAAGTACATTTACAATTTTAGTGACCATAAAAATTTGCAATACCTGTTTGATCAAAAAGAGCTCAATATGAGGCAAAGAAGGTGAATGAAAACCTTGAAGGATTACACTTTAGATTCCAATATCATGACTTTAGATTCCAATATCACACGGGAAAGGCCAATGTGGTTGCGGATGCCTTAAGTAGACAAAGTATACTTGTATCCTCCTTAATGGTAAAAGAACAAGAATTACTAGAGAAGT
Organism: Cicer judaicum; assembly: GCA_037974835.1. NCBI lineage: Eukaryota > Viridiplantae > Streptophyta > Magnoliopsida > Fabales > Fabaceae > Cicer > Cicer judaicum. The sequence goes on from JBBPBS010001017.1 coordinate 14,085,336, forward strand.
TTCGTGATCTGAACTTGAATGTGGAGTTTTCACCAAGAGAATTAAAATTTAGCATGATCACCCTATCTAATGGGTTAATTAAGGACATTCAAAAACATCAATTTGACGATGAACTACTTCAGCAAATTGTGTTTATTTGGGAATTTGTGATGCTTTTCAAAAACATCACTCTAATTATATCTATGGATGATTGTGTTTATTTTGAAATTTGTGATGTTTTTCATCAAATTATGGAAAATAAATATCGTATGATATGTTGTTATAATGGTTGTGTTAAATATGTTCAAAGTGTGAAAAATAAATGTTAAGTGATATGTTGTTATAATAGTTGTGTTGAACATATTCAAAGTGTGAAGAATAAATATTATGTGATATGTCGTTATAATTGTGGTGCTTGTTCAAATGGTGCGCAATGGACATTATATGATACCTTATTATAATGGTTGTACTTAAAGTGTTATGGTGCAAATATATTATCATTAATAAGTTAGTCTCACATTATATTAATGATTTACTAAAGTGTCTACATTCATTCATAGTCGTGCGTCCATAATTGGTAACTAATCCATCGTACCTCTAGGTCGTTTAGGTGAATTGATGTAGATATATTTTTATGTTATTGTACCTCTAGGTCGTTTGGATGAATTAATGTTATTAATTATGTAGATATCTTATTATTATATTTGTATTGTTAGTGTAGTTACTCGTGGTTTGGGTGGATTAACGTTATTAATTAAGTATATAGTATACCTTATATTTTCACTATTATATTTTCATTGTTATTGTATGTTTGGTGTGAAGCAATGCTATTAATTAAGAATATATTCTTTACTTTTGGACAGATGACATTTCTAATCACGAACAACTCAATTAATTCTAGTGTAGTGGTCAACTTTGGGAAATTTATTTATATTGAACTCTAGTCTATGTCAATTATCATTTCGGTACTACATTTCTTAACCTTATCATTTGAATATTAAGCCTCTGATTGAGACATTGATGAATTTCAAATTAATAATGGATTATTTGTTTGTTTGCTTGAAATTAAATGGAAAATTATATATTTTGATTGCACGAAAATATATATATATATATATAGAATGTTACACAGTTCAGCAGAGCTCTATAAGTATTAGGTCAGGCCTAAGTTGAGCTTCTTCAAAACAAATAATGTTTGCATACAAACCCAATAAGTGCCCAAGATAAAACACAAGAAAAAAGAACAATAAAACATTAAAACTTAAAAAGAAACATGGAACAAAAATTGCAGTCCTAAGGGTAGCAATGGTTACCTGGACAGCCCATTTTTCAAGATTTCCATGAGATGGAATCGAACAACCAAGGTCCTGCTTGAGCTCCTTAAATATATTTACCAAACTGGATGGAATTTTGACTCCCTCGGGGACCGAAAATGAAAGCCCCATTGCTTGACCAAGTCCGTGATAAGGGTCCTAAAATAACCAAAACCAAAACCAAAATAAAAATAAAATTCAGTGAAGTAAAAAACAAGACATATGTTAGGTTGCCTTTTTTTCCCTGGGGCCTTTTTTGTCCCAAAATTTCGAGGCCTACAGCCCTAGTTTGGGTTGCTTGGCCCCTGGTCCGGCCCTACAGTTTTACTATCCAAACACAAATATCTTCAAATTCAACTCATGTCTAACTAAAATCAATTTTACAAAACAATTAATTTTTTTGTCACCAAAAAACCAAAGAAACACTAAAATCCAAATCCACAAACCTGGCCGAGAATCACAGCTTTGACAGAATGAAAAGGGGTAGTATTGAGAGCATTGAAAATCAAATGCTGAGGCGGAAATACAGAACCATCCCCGCTACAAATCGCCGTTTCCACAAACTTGAAAAGATTAACAGCGTAGGGTTTCTGAAACTCTCCCGGTAAAGCTTCCAACCAAGATTCCTCAACAAGCAACTCATCTAGTTTCACGCAACCCGCAGCTAAAGACAACAACAAATCAACTTTATTAGAAACAAAAGAACGCGTGTGTTACAGTTATGTTAAATAAATAAACATACCTTTGTGTAAGGAAACCCTTTCGGTGCAGATTTTGAGGTTCTTCTTGGACATAGCGAGTTTCTTGTTGTATTCGATTCGCGATTTTTGGTCCGCGGTGAGAGCGGAAGAGGATGACTCAGTGGCATTGTCGTTGGGTTTCAAGCGCTTGGAAGCTCGAGCGAACGCATCGATTAGGGTTTTGGAAGATGGGGAAGACATTTTCGTCTCAACTTTGAAATGGCGGGTTTGTGTGGCGGGAAAATATGTAAAGCAGCTTTTATTTATATACAAGTGAAGTGCCATTAAGGGAAAGTAGCTTCTGATTACACATCCTATTCGCACATAAATATATGTTTTTTACCAAATTAATAAATAAATAAAAATGGTTTGTTCTCTCAAAGCATACTAAATAGTTATATGTTTATCGCACTCGTTTCATGTATTTAGATATCAAAGCAAAATGTTATTGAAATTTTGTCAAAAATATATATAACGAGAAAATATTATATAATTATTGATAAATTGGTGAATTTATTTATTTTGTAACGACATCGAAGTTGACAAAAAAAATGTATAGGTTAAAGAGCGTCAATTTGATGGTCACACCTAATAATTTGTATATGATGATTTATGTTTAATTGTTTAATTTGGATTAATAACTGAGAAACGATTCTCCAAATTGTCGATGTTCAAAATAATCAAACATTTGGTCAACCACTGACATTGGTATATTTGGTGCTTCGACGAGTAATACCGCTACGTAAGTTGAGGCTCATCATGAGTAATTTGATGAGCAACAAGTTATGATTTATGACGTTATAGGAGTAAATGTGTCATTTGTTAAACAAGAAAATGATATTCACGCAGATGAACTCCCGTATAAAGAAGTTCAAAGATATTATAGCCTTTTAACATAGACAAATAAACTTTTTTTTTATGGATCTCCTAACTCCAAGTTATCCATGTGTGTTAGACTTTTAAGACTAAATTCTCAATTTCATGTTTCCAATAAGTGTTTAAATTTTATAATGAAGATGATATTGGATGCAACCCTAATCCGAAAATGATACTTTACCAACAAGTTATTATGATGCTAAAAATTAAAAATATAAATAACAAATTATTTAGAATATATCTAAACTAAAACACATTAAATTATATTATATTCAAATTAAATAAAGTAATAAATGATTATAATATAAATTATTTAATTTTGATGGAATAATTAAATTAAATTAAACAATCAATTATTTTTTATAAAAAAATTAATAAATAAAATTATATAATTGATAATTTTAATAAATAAAATATTTTTTTCTATTGTCCTAGGAAATAGTATGTTAACTTTAATATATGAAAGTCATAACCTAGAAAAAAAAACTCTTTCATGTCACATTAGCGGCACAGCCTTAGAAAACTCTTTCATGTATTTGACTGCAATTAGCGAGGACTAAAGCCTTAGAAAACTCTTTCATGTTGTAATTTGTGAGGGCCACAACCCTTTGTGTATTTGTATCATGTCACATTAGCGAGGATCTTTGTCCTAGATATGCCACGAGGCCTTTGGGCCTATGTCATTTGCAAAGGCTTTGGTATTAGATATTAGGAAATTTTCCTTTGTTCCTACAACATTAGCCTTATACTCCCAAAATAACAGCGAAATGATCATTTTATCCTCATATAAATAATAAAAACTGCCAAAAAATTTCACATCTCATTTTCAGTTTTCCGGAACAAACAGTGAGTATTTTTCTAAAATTTCCGAAAAACTTAAATAACAAGTTTTCCGGTACAGAAGCTTATTCCGGAAAACTTATTTTTGAGTTTTCTGGTACAGAAACTTTACTGTATTTGAAATAGTTAAAAACCACTTGAGGATAGTTTTGATATTTTTGAAAAAAATTTGGGGGTACAAAGCTAAAGGTACAAAGGAAATTTTTCTGGATATTTTAGTATATCTAGGGTCACATGGCCCTAGCAAATTTCCCTTTTCTAGGGTTCTTTTTCTCTTTCTTTTGAACATATATACATTATATTTTATTTATGATATTTCATATCTCTTTTCACTTTAGTCAATTGTCTTATCAAATCAAATTAGTAATTTTTGAAAGGCAATCTTCTTTAAAAAATATCCATATTTTTCTTAAAACGTCCATGTTAAAATAATTGTTAGAGGAGAAATTAAACTTATGATCTCTTTGACACTTAAACTTTCTAAAAATTATCTATAAAATTTAAACAAAATTTAAAATTTCACAATGAAAATCATTTAATTATGAGAGATTTTGATTGCAATTGATTATAAGTAGAGAAACTTCATGACAAATTAAAATTCTTGAAATTGAACATGAAATTAATATAATCTATTGCATAATAATCATAATATATCACATAAAATTAGTAAGTTCATCTTGATAGCATATGGTAGATAACAATCTGTAGCATAATTTTAAAAAATCTACATGAAAAATGAAGTTATATCATGTGTACAATTACAAACATAAAAGATTCAGTTGAAGCAAATTATAAAAAAATGGAGTAAATTGAAAAAAATAATATCATTTGATTTCAGAAAGCACACTTCCATTATTGATCTTTGTAAAATATTAACACATTTACATAAATTGGTGAATAGTATTTTGATCTAACTTCAAAATAATTTGCCTATAAAAAAATCTTCAAAAATAATTATTTGACGATGTCCGCATTGACACTGATTTCAGTGTCCAACCATAGATTTCAAGTGCATCAGAGGAATTTGAAAAGAAGTACTTCAGACGAAACACGATTTATAACCAAATCCACTCGCAAACAGTAGTAGTTTGACAAATGCATTCACGCATCTAGAACAATAAAAGGTAGATGCGGCATTGGAATATTACTTTTCATAAGACATTTGATGTTATGATTCTACCAAAATTAGGGCGCCTGGGGCAACCTTGTATATAATCAATCAAAGAGCAAGACAATGGACAGATATTTTAATGAAATATTATGGCTGTAAATAACAAATGTTTTGGTGGTCATAATTCGTAATGTCAAACTAAGGGAAAACTTTAGATTCAAGTAAAATAGATTTTGCATAAAAAGTAACACAAAAATGGTAGGACAAAGCAACAACATATAACAAAACTCCTAATTCATCCTCTGGGCAGCTTCCTTGGCAATAAGCCTTTCCTTTGCCTTTGTTTTGGCTTGGGATTTGGAACCCATGATTCCACCTCCCCACTTCTTCCTGTACTCGTCATACTTGTCGTTGAAGTTTGCCTGAATATAAAACCAATATACAAAATATCAATTATTAAGAGTAAAAAACAATAGATAACAAAATGAAAAATGAAATTCCACGCCACCTTGATTGCTTCTAGGACCCTGCTGAACTCCAGTTTGTCTTCATTTTTAACAGTTGTCAAGCATAAAACGGATGCAGTTTTCTTATGGACAATCTGTTAAAATAAGGATGTGTTAAATGTGTCATAAACTAATTGTTAACAAAATTCAATTCTGTAGTAAACAAGTGTCAAAAACACAACAAACATACAGTTCCAAGGCGAGCCTTGCCCTTGACAATACAGTATGGAATTTCCATCTTCCTGCACAATGCTGGAAGCCACACAACCAATTCAATTGGGTCCACATCATGAGCAATCACAACAAGCTGAGCTTTGTTCTGTTTGGCAAAGATAACTTAGCAGTCATTCATCAATATCACTGAATAAGCAAAAGTAATAAGACAATAATAAAACACAAGCCAACCTGCTCAATGAGGTAGGTAACATGATTGAGACCATACTTCACATTAATAGGTTTCTTGGTTTCAATTGTTTTGCCCTCAGCCTCTGCCTGAGCCCTTTTCAAAAGCCTCTCTTTCTTTTCTGCCTTATCTTCAGGCCTGTACTTCAGAAGAATCTTGAACAGGCTTGTTGCTGCATGTACAACCATTAAATATATTCAAAAACCGTGGCACAAAACTAAATCAGCAAACATTTAACACAAATTTGTAATGTTTAAATAACAGGAAAGCAATCCATAATTGCTTCCTCCAAGCTCAATTGTAAGAAAAACAAGTATTTGATTAAAATCAAAACCCAAATAAGAAAAATTGTTTTGCAGCGCCATAAGAAATTACCTTAGGGTAAACCAGTTATATATTTTAGAAAATATCTACTACCACTAATTAGAAACAAAAGCAATGCAATCGCAGAATTATCAGAGTTAATGCAGCAGACTAAAACATATCATTCATATATTACTTAAGCAAAAAACTACTCATTAAAGGACTAAACACTTACACTAAATTATTTATTTATACTAATTAACTATTCTAATATATCACCAATCAGACTTGTTCCAAATAGGACACATGATAACAAAACAATATTAGATCCAAGCAATATGTTCATTTTTTCTGACCTAGGTTTTTGTCAAGGGTTTTTGTGAACTGGTTCAAAGCTGGTGGAACCTTCAACCTCTGCTTCAGAATCCTCTTCTTTCTCTGAATCTGAACAGTCTTTGGCCACTTAACGAATCTGGTCAAGTCCCTCTTTGGTGGCAATGCACCTCCAATTCCAAACTGCTTCGGACGCTTCTCGAACAACGGGTTTGTAACCTTCTCCTAAGAATACAAAAAAATACAAATTCATTTCAATAAAAAAACCAATAACATAAAAAAATCGTAAATGGAATCAAAATAGAAGCAGATACATACAGGTTTCTTCTTAGAAGCTACAACTGGAGCTTTTCCACCTTTTTTGGGAGCCTAAGAAATCGGACAGTGATAAACAACTTATTAAACAGATATTTGATATGTGAATTATCGAAGTAAGAAAAATGAAGACATTGTGGAGAACGAAGAAAAGTATTATTAGGAATAAGAGGTGAAGAGGATCTGAATTCATAGAGATTACTCACCATTGCTGTAGGTGCTACTAGTCGTGTCCCTGCGGTGACGCAAAACTCTCCGAAGAGAAACCCTAATTGGAATCGTATCTTATATGTGTAAACTTGGGCCTGTCCACTACCGGTCCAGCCCGGATTTTGGTTTTAATTTATTTATTTTATATAAGCTAATTGATTTCATTCCCTTAATAAATGATTCTAACTCAAGTGTGAAATATAATATTGTAAGGTTAACTATTAAATGCTATTTTTTTTTTTTTTTATTATTTACTCTAAATACTAAAAAGAAGTAGGTTAATTCTTTTTCCATAACATA
>JBBPBS010001017.1:14102175-14116544 GCA_037974835.1 Cicer judaicum
TTTTATATATATAAAAAAAGATAATGTTGTTGACATTTTAAATTATAAAAGATCAATTTATCACTTAAAATTAAAATAAAAGATCAAATTAAAAATAATAATAATAATAATAATAAAAGACTAAAACGTTAACTAAAATTATGTCAAGGGATTTTACTTAGTTTGTTATTTAAAATTAAACATGTTTGATAATTATAAATATAAACTATAAAAAATAACCCCATAGTTTTAATCCTTCTCATACTACTTACAATGAATGTTTTGGCATATGAAAGAAAAAAAATCATATATTTATTGTAAAATATCCAATAAAAGCGGTGTGATGTAGTTGAATATATATAAATCCTATTAAATGTAAGTGGAAAATTATGTTATACTAATAGTGTATTGTCCACTTTCACCTTCACAAAAAAGTTCAATACTTTTATGACACATTTTTTCCTTTATAATTGAAGTAATAAAATATTTTTATATAGATCGAATTTAATTTACCAAATTTCGTGTAGAATATTAATCTCCAGCAATATACTTTATAGTGTATAATGGAACATTATATAATTCGTGACATAATTAGCCCTTTATAAATCTGAATTCATCTTCGATGATAAGAATCCCAAACATATTAGTACCAAGGCTTTTCAGACTTCAGTTTAAGCTGTATAAAAATATCTTCCATGAGTGCCACCAAATCTTTACAAATACCACCCCTGGACTGGACTACCAAAAACCACTTTTTTCTCCAGATTATCACTTATTTCGGAAAATAAGATGCACAAAAATGGCAGACAACAAACTAATAGTTCAAAGTTCAAACTATTGTGAATATTCTCAAGTAGAAATCTGTCCAATGAAATACCAACAGCAAAAATATCTTAAGTTATACAAATGTCCGCGCATTCATCAGATTGCAGGATGTCAATCCCCAAATTCAAGGATTTAATTCAAAACAATTGAAATCCTTTGCCAAAAAGGAAACACATCATGGAAGTCAAAACATCGGAATGCACTTCTACTGCTATTTTTAATATCGGTGTCTATTTCGGTCCCGATCTCGCCCATAATCCCTGTCTCGATCTCTTCCCCTGTCCCTCTCTCTATTACGACTGCTTTGCCTCTCCTTTTCATTTTGCTCTCTGCTCCTGTGCTCTCCATCACTGTAGTCCCTTCCTCTGTCTCTGCTTTTTTCTCTAGCATCTCTGTCAATCCCTGTCAGGTATTTATTTATAAAGAGTGAGTTGCCTACATCAGGTCCAACAAATTAATAATTTCACACAAACATGACGATGATCACGTATAAGAGTGACAATAATTTGTGTAACGTTTTCTGGAAGTTGGAGATATATATATATATATGTTGGCATAATAACTTGAACTTAATACCTCAATACATATCCTTACACGAGAAAATCACAAGGGCTAAGTCATCGTGGCAATGCCACACATTCTTATTATTACTTAATAGTAGAATACTCCAAAACCAACAGCCAGTTAAATTTAGTTTTGGGCAGGGCCATCAAACTCGAGTCAGGAAATCTAATAACACATATATAAATACATCAACACAACAAATAATCAATTTTGCTTTAGTAAGCAGGGTTTGAATGTAAACTGTCATAATCAACCAGTTGCAAAAAGAATGCCAAAAGAGAAGGATTAAAAGAAATCACACAGGATAATAGGAGAACATGAAAATGATAATTCCTCTACAGCTATAATGATTACTCAAAAATGTAACATAATAGCACTCGGGAACACATGGGAAAAGTGTATGGAGAAGGCGGAGAGGGTTGCAGAGCTTGACAAGGCTGCGAAGTTGCGGACTCAGCTTGCTCTGCAATTAATTTATAGACAACAAATCATTCCAGATATGCAACATTACCTAGTTCTTCGACCTCCCAACCAGCACGCCCTGAACCAGGAAGCACTCGTGCAGCTTCAGCTTGCTGTGTTTTGGCACGGAATTTCTTCTTAAGGTTTCCAAATTCATCATACAGCTCACCATCATCCTGACAGTAAAAAAACAATACATAAAACCAAAGTCGCTTATTTAGCATGTGTGGTCTTAAAATCAATCTTACTTCAGCCTGCCTCCTGCGACGTTTAGTTTCTTCAATTTCCTCTTCATCAAGCTCTTTGTAACCTCCAGCTCGACCTCCTCTGTTCAATTAGAAAGTAACCTAAGTTAGCAAAGTAATTTCAAAAACATATCATTAAACAAAGGAATTGTTAAATGTAGTGTGTGTGTGTGTGTGTGTATGTACGTGCGAAAAATGAAGGGAGGGATTTGGCCTAGGAATTTCAACATTTTCAGATTTGGGAAAAAAATAAAAATAAAGGTCAATAACTTAATTTGTTTGCAAAGACTGTGTTTAGAAAAAATCAATGGCAAGTTAGAGACATGGAAACAAGATTTGACCACTTGAAACCACATGATTTTTGCTTAAGTAAAAGTTAGACGAAAGTACATGGAATGAAAGTTTAGCATGAGGCATAAAAAAACATAGCTGAGAAGTGAAAATAGGATAATATACTACACTGGAGTTTAAGTACTTAGGGTCCATCATACAAGATACATATAGGGAGATGCAAATCAAAAGATCAAAACAGATTAAATGAAATGGTCAGATGCTGCAAATTTGTTCAAGATTGAAAAGTACCATTCAAACTCAAAGGAAATTTTTATCACAAGACCATGAGACCTCCAATGTTGTAAGGGGCTGAATACAGGGCAGTAAAAACTCAACAAGAAATTATGGTTGATGTCTTAAAGATGACAGTGCCACAATAGATAAGCAGTTCCACAATACATGATATAAGTATGAAAGAAACCGTTACATAGATGTTTTGAGGTAGCTCCAATAACAGAAAATATGATAATGTATAGTATTTTGATGATTTAGATATGTGGAGAAGCTGAGAAGACCTGTTGGAGCATTGATAAAGAGAGCGGAGGATAGTCCCCAATTGTTAAAGGAAGTGGAAGACCGGTAGAATATAAGAAAGTTTCTTATAATATATTTTGATATTATATTAGAGTATATTAGTATATCTCATACTCATAAGATTGGTTATTATTAATAATAGGGGTGACAATATGGACCGATTGGATAAAAGTAGACTTGGGAATATAATGGATTGATTAAAGCAATCTATTAAAAATTTAATAAAACAACTAAGTTCATCCATCCATCATCCATTCAAAAATATTACCCAATTCATCCATAAAATTGTTTTAAGAAAATTCATCAATCAAATCATTTTAATATTGTTTTGAAAATATATTATTTAAAAATAGCCTCAGACCCAAAACCAGAGGATTGTCATATCACCTCCACACCACTGGAGCACTGTCATAAAATCACATGCAAAATGGCATATTGAAAAACAAAATCATGTTTAGTTCATATATTAAATGAATATGATGATTAATGCATATGAATTTAACACACAGAAGTGTATCTCTACTACTAGAAAGGGGACTCCCCAATCGGCATCAAATATTTTCCCTTCTTAGAAGCCCGTGTTTAATTTTAATTTTAATTATAATGAACAGTGAAGAGAAAATCAGCAGCTCAAAATAGTCAAATTGTCCTATCCCTGACATCCACATTGTATATCTAGGACACTGACTTAACGCAGATAAAAAAAAATGGTATATCAAGGGAATTTATTTTCTGAAATATTTTTATGAATTACAGCTTTTAACTCGGATTTCATTTGTTTCTAAAAATGTAAAAGAACTCACAAGTATAAATAAAAATTTCAAACATAAACATTGTAGTTTCTTCACTAAAAGTAAGTACTTGTAGGTAAACAATGAATTAAATATAATACCTTACACCACCCTCGTTGTGCCCAGGCTTGTTCGTATTGCAAATATTGCATTTTAACCGCTTTGCCCAATTGATGTTGCCACACCTAAGCAAAAAAAAGGAAGACAATAAAGAAAAATTATTCCATTAAACTTCATTTAAAAAATCCTGTACAAACCAAATCATGCATGCTAATTCCAAATCTAATGTTCAAGTATAACAGCCTCAGGCTAATGTTCAGTTAAGTAGAGCAATACTCATTCAAAATGAAGAAAACTAGTGGTGATATAACTGATCGTAAGTCCATATCATACGGCCAATTTGCACTTAACTCCCAAGTTCCAACAGTATAAAATCATAACCCCGTATTGGCTATAACAGCTGGAATCAAAATGCATAATCAACTGCCACAACCCACAAGGACAGAAGGAACAAAGGTAAGGCTGCTAGAGTTGCACTCAGTCACGTCTCACACGATGATCGCTTCCTTTAAAAATTAAAACTCTAGAGAACTAGAATAGCAGATGACGGGATGATGGATTGGGTTGGGATGTGCCAAAATTAATACTTGAGGCAAAGGGAATGCAATTTGGCTAGCATATAAAATTTCCTTAATATATTAAAAAGCCTCATGCAGCCAACCTTGTAAGTAAAATACAAAATCAGGAGATATCAATTAAAGAAAAAATGTGCATTAACTCCTGTTTGAGCTATGTTCATGCACAAGAGTATGCTATCTTTGTATATTATGCATATACAAACATATATCTCACCATTGTATATCATTTAACTCATGATTAAACTGAAAAGCAGTAACACGTAACGCAATTGATGAAACAGGGAACCATGTTTATCAATTTATAAGAAATTTATACATGTTAGTGAAGTTTGAATTTGGGAAACAAAATTTAAAATGAGATCAATTAAAAAGAAATAAGACACAAAAAAGAACAGGGAGACAATGTGGAAAAATCTTACATTGGACACGGCCAGTCATTGGGACCAAAAAGTCCTGCAGTTGCACCAACTGGACGGCCAATACCCCCTGAATCTTGTCCAGAACGTCCCCTACCACGGCCACCTCCTCCTGCAACACCAGAAGCACCGGCTGGGCGAGCAGTTCCACAGCGATTACACGCACCACGAAAAGCGAAATTCACATTGGAGCAACTGCTATGAGAAGAAAAAGTTGTTACTCATTCTGCAAAATATCTATATTGACTGAAACAGTGAGTAAAGGAGCAAGAAAGAGCTGCTCACCAATCTCATATCACAGACCTTGTATTCGGACACAACCAATCGCCCTCTTGTTGCCATGGTTTGCCAGAAGCATCAATTAGCCCTCTACCTCTTCCACTGACACCATTAGCATCACCTTCAGTTTCCTCCGGTCCAACAACATTATCAGCAACACCCGGCTCAACTACTGGATTATATGTTTGGTCGTCCTTGTTTTTTGACTCTGCTATATAAACACCAATTGTATTGCCATGAAAATCCTTGTTGTTAAACCATTCAACAGCAGCCACAGCAGCATGCGGATCCTCGTATGTTACAGTAGCATCTCCCTTTGGTTCATCGGTCTCTTTGTCTCGGTATAACCATATTTTAGGTCTCCCTGTACGTTTATCTTTCTGCAAACCAACAATTGTAAATGACAAATAACTGATAGTTTGGAAATAAAGGTGAAACAGAAAAACAGAACCATATAAAGAGGAAATAGAAACAGAAATGCATCAAAACACAAATCAATCATTTGTTGAATGTTTTAATCTGGTATTCATTTTAGTCTTCACATAGAGAATCCCAAATATACTTCATTTTGCAAGGACAAAAATTTAAGTAATCATATCTTACAGAGAAATATGAATTTCCAACCTGGCCATAATAAAGTCCCAAATATTACCAACGTGTGCTGAACACTATAGTCCTAAATCCTAATAAAATTACCTTTTCCAAGACGGAAAAAAAAGTTGGACAATAACATAGCATCACTTTGAACAGAAGCTGCACAGACTCCATACCTTTATTACTCCAATGGTGCCAAAATATTCAGCCAACATATTATCATCGGTCCCATAAGGCAAGTTGCACACATAGATAGACCCGTTAGAAGGAGCAAATTTTCCAGCAATGCTTGCCATGGAATCTCACTCTCATGAAATGAAAAACAACCAGCGCAGAGCTCTGAGAAAACAACCTCTGTAAGGAAAAAACAGAAAACTATCACACCCATAACCATTTCTTCTATGAGGTTCAACGCCAAAAACAAACATTAAGACATGATACATTACTTATATAACCACATGAATCCTCCTATAGATGTAGTACTGAGAAGGCAACAATCATAAGACATCTCCCCAGTGGATTTATTTTTACGGGAGATCAGATCAGAGACCTTCTACTAACAAGTATCTATGTGCATATTCTCGTCTACAAACCTAGTGACTGTTGGGATCGACTTATTTGAGCTTATCAATTGGGATAAGCATTTGTGAAATCTTATAGAAAACCATTTACCTCATGAGACTATTTTTCGTTTGTGTTAGGTTTTGCGAAAACAGTTTGACTTTATTATATCATTTGTGATAAAATAGTTTATACAATAAGCCTATAAGCACTTAATTAAACCGTTAATCCAAACAAACCCTAGCATGCTTCCATTAGGTCAACCTCATTGGATAAACCTAGGTAGTTATTGAATGAATGCAAAACATAAGAAAAACGGACACAAGCTTATCAACTATAGGCTATAGCAGTGCATTTTAGTATGAGTTAAAAATCGAATAATGCGGAAGCTCAAAATATGATAGGTTGGAGTATCAATTGTGATAATATGAGAAAGAAACTGTTGTATGATAATGCAATCGGACATGACGATATCACGAATGAAGTGAAATAGCAAATAGAGAGAGGAAGGAAAATGTTTTTGGTTAAATAAACGGAATTAGAGTAATTCAATTATTACAGATAAATGGAACGATGAAACGAAGAGAGGTGAAGAGGGAACAAAAAGTTAACCAGAATCGGAGCAGCGCGACGGAGAGAATCACGCGCTTTGCTCTGTTCTTCAAGGTAGAGGACACGGCCACGATGGACAGATCTGCGATTTATCCCTCCGTCTCCACTCTCTGCTTCCTTCCTCCACCTCCTCGCTAATTCCTCTTTATATTTTACGTTCCTTTTTATTCCCCGTGTAGCAGCTTATCTCGTATTCGTTTACTTTCACCGCTACTTATTCTTTTTATTGAATTAAGTAATCATTTTAAGGCCCGTTTGATTGACATCAACCAATAGATAAGATAACTCGTTCGTGAGCTTTGTTTATTTCAATTTTAAGTTGGGTCCTAACAACAGTAATTTATTTAATTAGCTTTATAAAAAATATAAAACTAAAATACAAAAATAATTTATAAAATATTAATTTAATCAAATATAAATATAAAAATAATTAATATAATTTGATTTTAAACTTATAAATGAAACAATTAATAATTGATTTTAAAATGTTTATAATTTTATTATAATTATAGTTTTGTCTTTTTATATAATTTAATAAATTAATATTTAAAATTATAAAAATTTATTAAAATTTTAAAATAAATATAATTTATTTACGAGAGTATTTTTGTCATGTATATATAATATATATTATATTTTTATTTATATTCTAATAAATAAAATATAATTATTTAGTTATTCACTATTTTGTTTTTAAAATTTAAATTATTTATTTAATAATATCAATAGATAATTTTAAATTTTAAATTATTTCATTACTTTTATTTTGTTTTTTTTATTTTGTTAATTTATAGTATTTAAAATATAATAAATTAATTTTAAGAAAACTAATATATAATTATTTTTTGTGATAAATTTATTATTTAAATGTGTATTAAATACACCCTAAAATAAAATGTTGTTATCTTGTTGATTTTATGGATATCAAACACTAGATATAACAATATTTATTACGTCGTTATCATATTATATTTTTATACAGATTGTTTTATCATGTTTATCAAACCAACTCTTAATTTATATGCAATAATGTGTAAGAATATTTTGTCGGTTAGTTATAACGATGGAATCAATTGAAATTTTTTACTCGATATTTGACTTTTAATAAAAAAAATTTAATTACTACAAATTTTACAATTTTGTTTGTAATTATATAAAAATAAAATAAAATTCTTAACTTTTAATCTAAAATATTTTATCTTTATTTTTTTATTTTTAAGTCAAATCACATGCATCATATAAAATTTTGAATAATTTTTCATAGTCATGCATCATATAAAATTAATTTTTTTAAAATAATTATATTTTTTTAACAATGCATTGATTAATCAAATCTTAAGTATTGTGAGTATAAACTTAGGTAATAGTTGTAAGAACAGATATCCTGCGATGCATTTTTGAAGTAGAGACACTTGTGTTTTGCTCTTTAGAGCCGTACTATTAGTATGTACTAGTCTTTTATAAATTGATAAGCGGTTAAAATTTATTTCTTTCATTTTTTATTATAATATATTATGGACTCTGGGAAGTGAAAATAGCAACAAAATAAATACGGATGGTAAAAAATTGATAAATCAAAATACAAATACTTAAAGTGATTTTTTTTTTTTCATCATTGTTTTAATTATTTATATTGATAATACCTACCACTAAATACTGACATTTGGTGTCTTTAATTCATATTTAAATTAACAACTATTAATATTATTTTTAATATTATTAAATTATATATCTTATTATATGTTTAAATACGTTGCATCATAATTGCAAGATAATTATGATTGAATTTATCATCTTTAATAAAATAAAAAATAAATAAATAATATTTGACACCTACCTTCTCTATAGGGTGAAATGTTAATATTAACAAAATTAAACTAAAAATTAAAAACATAAAAATAATAATATTATCTCATAAAAGTAGTTGCTAAATATTTTATAAATACAACCCGGATAGTAAGTGTAGCTATCATGCTACTTGACATGAAATAAATAAAAGTGTTTGCAATATTTTATTTTGAAAAACTTTGTATTAATGACATAAATCAAAACCTATTGATCTATTATGAATATAGTTATAAACAACGCAACGAGCAAGTTTCATATCAAAATAGAAGATGTCACATATTTGATTTTTGCGATATATTGGAAGACTTTAGAAGTGTAGATAATTTTCCTACTACCCAACATGAAACTTCTATCTCTTTTTAAGTTGACAACAATGAATGGAAGTGAGACTAACTAAAAAGACTTATTTTTGAGGTAATTGATTTAAAGATTGAGCAGACTTTGTTGAGACAAAATCTCAATTTAATGTTTTGATGAAAGCAAACAAAAAGATTAATTAAGAATTCTAATTATAATTTTAAGTATTTTGGTATTTAACATGTGTATTTGAGTGTGTCAAAACAAATTAGGTAACAAGTATTTCAAAGCAGATCTCATTAAAATCATGAAAACAAAAACAGTTAAATGAAGATCGTTCTTGACTAGGGATGGGAATAGGCTAGGCTGTACGTAGGGGCCTATGGCCTGACCTACTTATGGTCTGGCCTGGTCTGGCCTATTTAGTAAAAAGGCTAAGCTCAGACTGTTTTTAAAGCATATTTATTTAAATAGGTCAAGCTCAGACTTATAAAAAAGCCTGTTAAGCCTAACATGCCGCCCTATATATATTTATTATTATTTATTATTATTATTTTTTATTATTATATTAATAATATTATTTTCTATTTTAAATTCTATCAATTAGGCAATCACTTACTAATCATTCCATATTCAGTAGTCGTTCCATATTCGTTAGCAGTTCTATATTTGGCAGTCGTTTTATATTCGGTAACTGTTCAATTAGTCAATCACTTAGTAGTTGTTCCTTATTTGTTTAAGAAGTAATAATGGATTCGTTTAAAAAGGCTTTTAAAAAGGCTGCCAGGCCAGGCCAAACTATTAAAAAGGTCAGGCTTAGGCCGAAAAAAAAGCCTATGATAGGCCGTAGGCCAGGCTTAGGCCGAAAAAATAAATCATAGGTCAGGCTCAAGCCTTTCAAAGCATGGCCTGGCCTGGCCTATTCCCACCCCTATTCTTGACATACTTCAATCAAACGAAAATCGTTCTTGACACACTTCAGTAAAACCAACATCGTTCTTGAGATATTTCTCCAAAACGAAGAACGTTCTCCACATATATTTTAAACAAGAATGATCATTTTTCTTTGTGAAAAATTGGATCATGGAAGCCTTATTCATCTCATACCTTCATCAAGAATAAACAAGGATCAATCTAAGTCAACATTTTTCCAGAATTCAAATGATCAAAGACATGTTTCATGAAAAGTACAAAGTAAGATCATTCTTCAATTGAGGCAAATGCAAGTACAAATTTACAAGCTGTAAAGTACACTGAAGTTGTACTTTCAAATCAAGATTTGCACACTTGACTTAAAGATATAAATTATCTCATACATCTGACAAAATAACAAGTACAAATCAGCTCATCTCCAAATTAAAGAACGATCTTGGATGTCAAGAATGTTTATGGATTCAGCATGAACTCTCCTACTTTTTGGTTGATCTTATATATCCACTTTTTGCAAGTTTGTTGCTCCTTCCTAAAATATTCCTATTGATGATCATCAGCATCCCTCGAAAAGGACCAAACTGAAAAGGGAATCGTCAATAACTTATAAGGATATTCCCATAGTTTTTGTTGCTCTTCAAACCATCATTGCAAGACAAGCAATGCATCAAAAATCAAAAGCGAGACTAATCCTCAAAGTTGATGGCTAAAGTAAGCAAGTACAAATTGGACATAAATGATAAAGTCCCTGCATCACTGACACAGGTACAAAACATAAAAGTTTGACACGCAACAGTTGTCAGAATTGTCAAAATCCAACAATCACTCAAAATAGAAACGAAGAACGTTCTCCGTTATCACAAATTTAATCCAATAACGTTCTTGTTGACAAAGAGCAAAATCTGATGTAATTTAAGATTGATATGGGCTACAAAAGTACATATATATACACTACAAAACATCAGTATTTATCGCAAAGGAAGTTAATAATCTACACAAGATTGTTTTGAATAGATTTAATTAAAGATGATCAATAGAGGCAAAACAAAACATCAAGATCAAACTCCAAATTGATGAACTATGAGAAATGACAACCATAACAACAAGGACAGTGCTGCTACACCTTTTTGCATAAAGCATATCATGTTTTTGAGATAAATGACTGACACACAACAACTGTCACAATCCAACATTCATACAAACACACAAAATGAATAATGTTCTTGTTTTACAAAAGAACATTCTAGTTTTAATTCTCTTTTAAAGCCAAAATTAAAAGAGATAATTTTGCACATTATAAATCACATATTAAAAGAGTATCAAGATTGCTCAAATTATTGGTGAAGTTAAGAACACGAGATCAATGCCCAAAGGTGAAAAAATAACCTTAAGATTGATCTCCATATTAATGACTTGTGAGCAAGGACACACATACATTGTACTTACAATATTATGCAGAAAGTTATGCATATACTTGACTCAAAATAGTGCAAACTGACATGTGACAACTCATTCACTCACTCATTAACGCTTTCCATGAAACTCAAAAGCAAGAACGTTATTAGTTTTGTCAAGAACGTTCTGAACAACAAATAAACACATGTTTAATTGTTTTGAAATATATCTGACATTTGGGAAGTGTGTTCAACATATATATTCATTTTAAACTGAATATTCAAAGCTGTTTAACATCTATTACTTGAAGATCATTTGGAATATGAAAGCAATAGTTTAATTTACAAAACTACCAACACTTGTTCAAGTAACAAATCATAAAAACTCTTCAAGCAAACTTCGGCTCTCTTCACTATATATTTGGATTATTAGTTTATCTTTCATTTATTTCAAACAAGTGTTGAGAAGTTTCAAAATCTCAAACACTTTTATCATGCACATCATTTATAACTCAATTATATCTTTTATGTTAGATTGAATGTGTTTGTAAAAATCCTTGCAAGGTTGAAATGTAATTGTAAAAATCCTTTATAAGTTGAAAGGTGAAGATTGTAACAGATCAAGGTTGATATGGCTGGTGGTTAGGGATGACAATAAAATCCGCACCCGCGGGTACCCACCCGAACCCGTCCCACGGGTATTATTATAGTAATTCTTAAATTTTATATACATTTGTATATTTAATATTTTTTAAAAAATATTAAAAATTATAATTTTATCTCTATATAAATTTTTTTAAAATTTTATTATTATTTAATTATTATTATTTTATTATAATAAATATAATTTTAAAATTTATAATTTTATATATATGAGTGGGTACAGGTGCGGACGGGGAAACCTGAGACCCATCGCAAGTGGGGATGAGTGTCTAAATTTTACATCCGCTATGAAACGGGGGCGAGTGCGGGTTTTCCCCGATTAGTCGGGTGCAGATGTGGAGGAAGTGAAATCCTCCCCCGCCCCGCCCCGCTCCGTTGCCATGTCTACTGGTGGTGTAAAAACAAAAACGTTATCCGTTTTGAATATTTAGTGAAAAATCTCACTGTTGTGAGGACTGAACGTAACCCGGATTGAGTGAACCAAGATATATCTATGTGTAATATCTCTTCTCTTACATATTTAATTTCATTTTGTTTGATTATCAAATTAAAAAGATAATTTAAATTGTTGATTTAATTAACCAAGAACGTTTTCAGTTTTCTAGTCAAAAATCAAGATTGTTCTCCGTTTTTCTGATCAGAAACCAAAAACGTTATCTGTTTTATGTTTTCACAACCAATATCAATCTTGAATTATTTTTTTAAGTTTTTAACATAAAATTTTAAATAAGAACATTTACAATTTAAACCTCATTTCTTGTATGACTAGTGACGAGCTACACATAGAGAATTTTGAACCAACAAATCTTTTTAAAAATCTATAATTTGTAAATTGATGTATTGATTTAAAATTCATAATTTAATCCATGTCATTATCAAATAAAACATTAAACCTATTGATTTTTTGTTCAAATGTAGCACACCAAATGCAGTTCGGAATCATCCTCGTGACGAGATTCTCAAAGTAAATGTTGATATAACCTAACATGTACTATTTGGAATAACATCATGCAACAACAAACCCAAATTAAAATACAAAAAAGGCAGTGCAAATGTCAAATTAAACTATAATTAAATTATAATTTAAATGTTTGTAATCTAAATGAGAATTTTAATTACAATGCAAAATAAACAATGGTAAAATTAAACAACGACAACGATTTAAAATAGTTAAGAACAACCACGAACAATGACATAGAGAAATAAAGAGAAGTTGTCGTAAGTCGCATGAGATAGAGAAAAACAAAGACGGTCAAAATATATAAGAGTAAACAACATCGTGAACTCTAATATTTTTAGGGATGAAATATTTAAATAATTACATAGTGAGAAGAATTAGAGTTTTAACAATTGACTATAATGCTAAATAGATTTTCAAAATGAAAAAATAAAATAAATTTGACTACATTGAGTTATAGAACCTGAATTTGCTTTTACTTTACCAAATATCATGGACTTATGGTGTGAAAATTATATATATTAAAAAATATATATAATTGTTAGTTTTGCTTCGATTTACATTGGTTTTTAAAACTAATTATAATCTTCAGTTTACATTGGTTCAATTTGATTTTTTTTACCTAAACTAGAAAATAGTAAGTTATTTTTAGACTGGTTTGGTTTAGACGTTCAAGTACATTGGATTTATATGGTCCACTTATATTTTTGAAGACTCATATGTGACTCTAATAAAAACTTTTTAAAAGGTTTGTATTCTAAGTTAAAAACATAAAAAATCCTTATAGTTAAATATCGAGCTTTTCTCCTATAATCGAAATAGCTCCTAACATAGTCATAAAGAAAGTTATTGTTGAAAGTGGTTGAATGATTCTTATCAACATTATTCACGGTACGCTATACGTCAAAAAGTTCTTCCAACCTTCAATACCTCTTGAAGGAGGTCCAATTTCTTTGTTGTTCTCATCAGAGGAACACTTTTTCTGACTACGTGTGATTGTAGTTTTTTTAGGTATTTTTTAAATAGCATGTGCATGTAATTAGATTATTGAAATGAGATGGAATCGGAAGAGAAAAATGAGAAGACAATATATATATAGAGAGAGAAAGAGAGTTTATATAAATATAAGATTTAAATGTATTTTTAATTATTTATCTTTTATCATATATTTAGCCATTTTTATTATATCTTTTTCAAACAGCTACATGATTAGCGTTATGAACTGATGAAATTTAATATTAAATTAGTTATAAAATTATGTATACAATGATGATATAAAAATACATATATTTTATTTCAAAAAATTTATATCTATTTTAAAGCACAAAAACAAAGTTTAATTTTTCAAAAAATATTATTGGTCACATGGTTTTTTTTTTTTATAAATAATTTTATAGTAAACACCTGTTGATAGTTGTGAGAATAAGGATTATATAATACTATAAC
>JBBPBS010001017.1:14116952-14142212 GCA_037974835.1 Cicer judaicum
AATAAAAATATAATTAATTGTTAGAAATTGGATTCAAAATTATTCATAAAAAAATTATTAACAAATATTTTTTTCTTATCAATATATTTTGTTGTTTACTAATATTCCACTGTTATATACATTTTCTACTTATATTTTATAAAGTCAAACTTTAATTTTATTATCAGTGATTTACTATATAATATTCATGTCAATGCCAATAAATTATAGTAAGACGATTTCAATAATTTTAATTTTAAATAAGAAATATAAATTCATAATTTTACATAATACCAATGCATTTTTAAACAAGGGTATAAATGAAATAGAAAATATATAATTTATTTTACTCTTTCAATATTTCAAATAATAAAAAAATATATATGTTCTTTATAAAATATTAAAATAATAGATTTAAAACTATGTTTCATTCCATCCCACTTTAATTTATTTCATTTTATTCCGCTCAATTTATTTAAAAATATCCAAATAGAGCATATGATTTTAATATATAAATTTGTAAAATTGAAAACTGAATTGTTTAATAGACGGGTGAAATTTATTTAAAAGAAAAAAATAGATGGATGAATATTAAATTAAAGTGGGTAAATTTAAATGGAAATGAAAATGGAGTTGGATGTTCAGAGTTGAGACTGGTTCACTACTGAAAAAACCCTGGCACTCTTCCCTCTCGTAAAGCCAAAGAAACACAGTTGAGCTCCGAACCATGATGTGCCATGGCAATTGATCGCAACAAAATCTTGTTGGAATTTAAATTACACCACAAACGAAAACCCTAACCGAGTCATCACCACTCACTGAGTCATCACCATATCATTGAAATACAGTTCAGAATGATTTATGGTGGTGATCATGCAAGAGCAACAACAACAACAACAACAGCAGAATCCCTCTGTACTGTTGCCACAACTCACCACCACCAATCCCCAATCTTCCTCAACCGCCACCTCCCTTAGGTCACCCTCCTCCACCTCCGCTGCTGCTACCGCCACCCAATCCCACCTTTATTCGCCTATTCACATCGCTTCCCACCGCTTACCCCAATTCCACTCACTTCCGTCGCCTGTCGCGGCGGTTCTCCCGCCCGGGGAGCCGGTTTCGACGGCGCCGCCTACTTTTCAGTTGGCAAGGGTTCGGCTGTCGGACATTGCTCCTTATGACGGTGCACCAGCGGGGTCCTATGTTAGGGCAATGGAAACACTGTGTTCGTCTCTGTTGAAGCATAATGCGGCGTTGATTGAATTAGGGAGTGAAGATACTTCTCTGATGCGATGTGGATTGGAAGGTGCTAGATTGTTCTTCAGGAGTAGGGCACATCTTGGCGTTGGGAAGGGAAGCCGTGGGGTTTACATGTATAGGGCAGGAAGGTACTAGTATATATTAGTATAAATCAATTTTATTAATTCATTCATAATAATATTCCATGGAAACTGTTTATCTTTTGTTTATACCAATTACGACTCATACGCAGACACCAAAGAAGACCCTGATATTACATATTGAGAAAGTAGCAGTTATTGAATGAAATTATGTGTTGATGTCACAAATGTTGGACATGGCTTAATATGAAGTGCTGGTTGTTGCTTAGAGATGGATGGTTGTTGATTTATTTTTATTGTGACTTGTATTTCCTTTTTTCAGGGCTTTGGAGGATTGGGATTCATCTCCTCCTTGCATGGCTGATATTTTTAGGTGTATGGGAAAGGCTTCTCGTGTTGCTTTGTCTGCCATTGCAAGGCATCTGCGCCTGAGAAGCGAGTATGGATTGTTTCTCATTGTTCAATTTATTATTATTACTTTTTAAACGTGTATGCTCACAGAAAGAAAGTTAATTTGTGCAGTGTTTTTAACCAATTGCTTGATGATGCTCCATTGCCTGCAAACGAGGTGTCTTCTTCTGTTCTTGTTGGGACCTACTCACATGTTTCTTTGCAAAATGGAAAAGGTGTCATAGGAGGCGGTAAACCTACCGTCAATGGTGAAGTTGAGAAGGGGTTGTTGACATTGATATCTTCTGACACTCCTGGTTTTCAGGTGTCTTTTATTTTTATTTTTATTGTTTTATGTAAATTGTAAAAGTAGAGAGTTCAAGTGTGTTTTAGTTCAATCATCAGTGAAGAGAAAACAGTCACTTGCCTATTGGCTGTAAACTTGGGTGCTATTCTCTAATGTATTTGTTATACCTGTAGGTGATTTTGTTTGATGATAGTTAAATGTTGTAATTTTTTATTAATTTATCACCTAGGTTATATGAATATCTGTTCTCTTGTCTAGGTATGTGACCCCAATGGCCACTGGTATCTGGCAGACAGTGGGTCTGGGCCTGGAGATCTTTTACTTATAACAGGCCGGGCGCTTAGCCATGCTACTGCAGGCCTACATCCAGCTGCATCATATAGAGCTTCCCCAGATTGTTTATTGAGTCCTAATAGCGGTGGAAGGTGCTAATATATATATTTTATAAGTTGTGTGTAAAACCTTGTATTCGTGAGAACTGATTACATTTTCAAGGAACTTATTTGAGTTCTCCTTGACTGTAGGACTTCACTTGCATATAGACTCATGCCACAGGGCAATGCTATATTAGATTCTTCTCCAATTGCAGCAGCTGGTCATATTATTCCTCAAAGCTATGTTCCAATATCTGTAAGCCAATTTATGGACGATCTTGCTGCTGAAGAACTGATAGGTAGCAGATGTGATAACGATGATGTAAGCTATCTCTCCCAATCTTCTCTTTGAGTACGTGTTATGGAAATCGCCTCAAACCTAATGTAACTAGATAATAAAAAAAAATCCTAACCTATAATAATTGTTAGTGCTAAGAGAGTAAGAGGCACTTTTGGAAATATGAGCATTGTTCTCTTCCCAACCCGAATAGTCCAGGGATCTTGGCATTCTTATTCTTTCCAACTGTAACTTCTCTGCTGTATAAGGCTTCAAGAGTTCCTCTCTGACCACATTCACTGTGATTCTTTTTAATGTGAATTCTCCTATTGGAAAGTGGGATAACATACAACCATTGACGCTAAATTAATCATAGAACACACCCTTTTCTGTTGTAATTTGGTTTTTACTTTCTCATGTCTGTGCCAAGACTCAAATGTCATTTTAATGTAACTAACCAACTTTGAGTTTTAACTTATGTTGGGACAATGAGAACTATTGAGGATGAGTGCACGAACCACTTGAAATGACCATATTTGATTGATAATGTTCTACCGTGAAACTACTACTGAATTGAAGTTCTTGTGCCTGGATGATACATACAAACTAATACTTACTATTTTATCTAGCATCCATTGTCCTATAGTCAGTTACTTGTTCTTTTAAACTAATTATATTATGGCCTTCTTGTTTCCGGTAATTAGTAAAAGTTTACACATGTAGTATTTTTTGGCATTTAATGCAGCGACTCTACATGTAAAACTTACAGTACAATTTTCCTTTGAGAATATTTTTCTTGATGTATGAGGTAACTTGTGAACTTTTCATTCACAGGTTGCTCAAAGCAATGTGAACAAGGAACCATCACTAAGAAGTGTTCTATCAGATCCTTTGTCGTAAGTGTAGTTTAACTTGAACCAGCTGATTAAGCATTTAATCAGAGAAGAATGTTTTTGGTGGTATGTGGTTGTTCACAACCTCACCGAATGTTGTCTAAGTTTTCTAACAAATAAATAAATTGAAGTTGACATGAAAGTTGTTTAAAAATCAAAAGATTGATAAATCCATTATTTGGGAAATACACAACATTCTGCTAGTTCTTTCAGTGGATTGTTCATAGTGCAGTTACAGAGATACATGAAAATGATGCCGTGCTATTGCCTATTAGAGAATAATATGCTTAAAGCTTTGGAATCTATGATGGTTTTTGTTCTTTTACTGTTGTGAAATCATTTATTATTCCGAAATTATTTATTTGCTCCTTGTTTCCTTGATTAAGTATATGGAAATAAACTAATATATTTGAGCTGTACATATTCTTATTTTATATCTCAAGAAAATATGGTGCCTTGCCATGGTGTCTTCTAATTCATTGCTCTGTCTATGTTTATTGCTCCATGCAAGTGTTGTTGCATGTGTGATTCTGTGAAGAGAGTTCCTGTTGTTATTATGCAATCTGCAGCCATATCTAAAATTTCCCAATAAATAATATAATATATATTGTTCTCAATTGAAACATGGACATTTCTTTTTCTTGAAGTGTTCAAGAGCATCGAGCACTTTTGTCACCGGCATCCATATAACACTCTCACAGCATATGTCAGACACTCTTCATCAGGTGTCCAATTAAATAATTATTTTATTATTTTCTTGGGCACTTAGCCAGCACACTTTGGATTCTTAACATAACACTTGAAGGGAACACAACTTTTATACGAAACTTCCATTTGGCTTTTAAATAACTTTCAGAATGCTCTAATCAAAATAAAAAATAGTTCAAGCTTGAAAAATATTTAGTTCCTTTTTGCTGTTCATCCTTGTACCCCCACTCATGAATGTATTTAGGGGCATATAAAGTGAGTACTATGATAAGATCATCTTATAACATACAATTATGCATTGATAACTGAGATTAACTTCTCTCCTGCTCTCTCTCTCTCTCTCTCTATATATATATATATATATATATATATATCAGTGTCCTATATATTAGACACTATGAGTTAGTGTCGTGTCCTGTATTTGGTGTTTGTGTATATGTCTCTGTGTGTGTGTCTGTGCTATATAGATCCAGACAAGTAAAATTTCATATTTATTATGGAGAAGACAAAGGATTCTTTGACATCTTTGCTTCAAAGGTTGTATAGTAAAGCTCTTGATGACATTGTGTTAAGGAAAACTCTGGTCGGAATATTGGTTTGGGTTTTCTAGATACTTGGTTTGTCGTAGACAAATTTATTAATGAATCTTTTGAAGTCTAAATGCAATATGTGCATTCTTTTATTAATTTCTGTTAAATGTTGAGCTTCTGTATTTAACTCACGTATTGGCTTGTTTTGTACCTTTTCATTTTTCAAGATCAAAAAAGAAAAATATAACCTTCATATTCTAAGATTCAATTTTATTCTAATATCTGTTATTTTCCTTTTCTACCAATTTACTAGTGGCTCATTCCTGGAAGATGCAATGCTTGTCTCATGTGGACATTCTTTTGGTGGTCTCACACTGAGGAGAGTCATCGAAACAGTAAGTAGAACTCTGTCCTCTTTAGTCATCAAGCATACACAGGTTGCATCTATGCATTAAGAAATGATAGCCAACATCTGATGAAAGTGACAGCTTTGCATTTGAACCATAGGTGGCCACTGTAGACTTACTTTACTAATGTTTCAAGATTGCACTTCTTTTGCTGTCTGGGTGCTGCTGGATGATTAGTGGCTACAACAAAATAGGAAGTTTGATAGTTAGGTTCAGGATTATATGCAGGCTAAGGGTAAGGAATCTATAGACATTAAATTGTTCTTTAATCTTTAATATATTGAATAAATCTTCCGTATGGGGAAGGGGAGTCTTGTTGCAAAGGTTGGAGTCCTGGTCACAAGTTCAAGTCATAGGCTTCTTGCAAATGCAAGGTAATGTTGTTTACCGTAGATCCGCCATAGGTCCGACTCTTGCCACAGATAATTATTTTTTTCCTTCAGTATGCTCTTTAATGAACTTAAATTTGGGGAATGGTTGATTGGGTTAAAATTAGATTTGATGGGTTATGTACAATACTGTGAACAATAATTATGTTTTTTATGTTCTGAAGGTTCATATTTAAATTTAAAAATGTAAGAGATCTTGTGCAGTTGTGGAGATGACGCCCAGTAGCGTTTTAGATTCTTAAAATCCTTGGCCGAAATTATTGGTCTAGTGTAGTCATTGTCACTTATGGTAAGTATGAAGATTGCCTGGATGCCCCAAGTTACACAGCTAAATGGTAACATTTAGTTTCTACAACGAAATGTAAACAACATTAAGCTAGTAATGCCTTGAATTGTACAATTATATCAAGCATCAAATAACACCAGAATTGCAGCCTCGTGTGTGCTGCAGGACCACACCGGGACTTTCTCACTGTTTCTGGCGGTCTTCCTGCCTGCAAGGACCAACTCTCTACCAGCATTTTTCTGCCACCCTTTTGTTTTTGGACCATTTTAGGACTCCCAAGTTGTTTCTGATATAAGGGAAACACAGCAGCTACGTTTTGTTTTAGGTTAAGGAGCTGCTGAGTGATTGTTGCTTTAGGATTCTGATTGTTATTTTAAGTTTATGTTCATTTTGTCTTTAGTGAATGATGGCCCTCTACAAAAGGAAGTGGAGTGGGCTTGGAGTTAGAATCTTATCTGTTTGTTTTTATGTGAATTTAAGTACCGGTAGGTTGTAGCTTTTGACAAAAGAAGTAGGTTTTTACTTATAGTAAAATATATAATTAATAACGGTGACATTAATGGTCATTTTACAACTGTCTCATACGAGATTTAGACCTTGTTCCTTAAGGTTACAATGTCAAGCTTTTACCAATAAGTTGACACCCTGGAAAACCATAAAACGAAAATAAATTGATTTTTCATATATAGTATTAATTATATAATCTTAATTGTTTAATAGCTATAAACAATATTCGAATAGTGGCCATCTTGCTACACCCTCTACCACAATTCTAGTTTTGTGGTCAGCTGTTCCCTGCTGCTATCCAAGATTAACAGATTACAACACAGGCTTGGAGTATTTAAGCTTTTATTTTCTTGCTCTTTGTTATTTTTCATGCATCTGCATTTTTATTTTGGTTTTACTTGTGTTGTCTGATTTTCTATTCCCATTCATTGTTGACTTGTCATTATCACTCTTACATGGGAAGAGACAAATATCATAATTACAATTCTTGTTTCTGTCACAGTCAAGATGCAGCCTCTGCAATGCTGATATTGAGACCGGTTCTCTGATCCCTAATCTTGGTATTTACTGATGCTCTGTAGTTTTATTCTGTTTCAGTTCAACCATCTAAACAGAAACTTGTCATATAATGTAGGCTTTTAGCTGGTCATGTCATTTCTTTCTGTCTTTGATGCATTTGGTTCCTTGTTACTTTTTAAAAAAAAAATTAATTTTGTGTGATATCATTTCCTTCTCAGCTCTTAGAGCTGCAGCTGCTGCTGTCAAGCATGAGGATGACCGAAGGCTATTTCGTAATGCTGCTCTTCGAAAGCGGCGGAAAGAAATGGGTGAACAAATTGATCCAATCAGAAGAGTGAACAGGGTATAAAAGTTTTCTCTCTTAGTTGACTTTTTTTTATGCGGTGGAGTGGTAGTGGTTGGTGAACTGTATGTGTGAACCTCAATTAAACTTCTCTCCTTGCAGTAATGTTAAGCTGTGCTAACATATAAGCTATTGCAATCATAGTACTTCCATATTTTGAAATATAATTTTATAAATTGACTTCAGCAAGCCCATGAAACAAATTGACCTTCAACCATGATTTGTGTCAATTTTGATGAGATTGACTTTGGAAGAAGTAGCAATTAGCACACCAGTAAAGGCTAATTTATTAGTTAATAGGATACACTTTCTGACTGAACAAAATTTTATAGACCGTAAGAATGGAGTTTTGAGGAGACAAATTTATGTATATTAGCTCTTTTATTTCAGGAAAATGGAGATTTTACTTCTGCTGATGGACTCCAGCGGAGAATACAATATCCATTTTCAGTAAATGAGAAGGTTATTATTAAGGTAAACATGGTCAGTTGTACTTTTTAATTTTTTTGGCTACTACTGTATCAAACGGTCAAGAGAATTATAAACCACCAATTTCTACAGGGTAATAGGAGAACACCCGAAAAATTTGTTGGAAAAGAAGCTGTCATTACGTCTCAGTGTCTGAATGGCTGGTGAGTTATCAAGAATATTTTGTTAAATTTGCATTTAGGCTCAAGATATAGATATATTATGAAATAAGTTACTTTTGATGTAAAAATATTAAAAGTAAGTTTCTTACACATAATTAGTCAACTTCCAATATGCCTTAGCTTCCTTTTTTAGATGTGTAAGGGGATGTTAAGAACCTTGTATATTTCTTCGAAGTAACAGGATAGATGTTAGCTCAAATGATGGATTCAACAAGTTGTCTTCAATAACCATCCATGAAAGATTAAACAAATGCCTATACAAAATTGGCATGCAAAAAAAGACCATATGCAAATAATGAAGTACTATAAGATAAGATTGAAATATCTGGGATGCTTGTTCCCATAAGAAATCACACAGCCATGGTATGGAACTATGCACAAAGTTTTCTCTCCGACTTTAATTGCTACCCCTTGACCGTTTATGCTGCCCTAAATATCAAAGGGCATTACGTTCAATTCAAATGGCTGAACCTGAGCTGACTCATTATCCTGTATAGTGTTAACAAGATTGTCTTTTGTACAGTGTGAGACAATTATGATGATTAATTCATTGATAATTATTGAAGGCAATACATGGGTTCTGGTTGTTGATGATGCTTTTTTATTTAACATATTCAATGTGGCTAATTTAAAAACTTTATCTAAATATATTTTGTCTGCATTCTTTGGAATACTAGTTCAACATTTAATGTCAATCTTCCTTTTGTACAGGTATTTGCTCAAGATTATTGGAACTGGAGAGAACGTCCGCCTGCAATATCGTTCTCTCAGGAAGCTCTTAAACTCACCAGCCATGGAGGACCCATGTCAGCTGCAGCCAGTTCAAAATAACAGCTCTTAAAAAATGATTCAATTCAGGTTTTCCTTACATTTTTAGACGAGGAGAGAAAAGGAAACTTTTGTAGTCTTGATCCTTCAAAGCAAAGAGTTATCTTTGATTTTATATAGAATTATATAACTGATCCGGCTCCTTATAGCATGTGAGAGTCCAAGAAGACACAGATGATTGTGCAGTTGCTTAAGTTAGGTCGGCTTATATTTTTTGTAAAGAAAGCAGACACAGATGGATTAGATAGCATGTAAATTGTAGCTTGCAATTTTTACCAGTATGCAGTTTTTTTTGTAGAATGTGTTGCTTCTAGCCTCTATGCTCTTTACTTGTTAATTGTAAGTTATCAACAAACAATAAATACTGGCTTGAAGGGAAAGTAGATAAGTGAACTCCTGCTCCCATACCTCTGATGATGTACATTGCAAATTTATGACGAAAGTGATTGAATTAATTGGCACCGTGAGTTCTGAGTGGGCACCTATGATTACTCATAAATGATATTTTGACACATAAATTTGACAATGATGTCGACTACAATTTGGATGCTTATCGCAATTCAAATATACGGTTAATTATGTTCATTTGATAGTTAAGTTAACAAATATAATAAGTTATTGCAACTCATTAATCACAATTTTGAACTTTATTAACTATGATTTTTAGGGTATAACGATATCAATTCATCATCTGAATTATATGCATGATTGTTTTAGGGAAATATACATGATTTTAGGAGTTTTAATATACATAATATGTATTGTATTAATCAATTTGTATTCAGTTATACACATGGTTAACAAATAACAACATCCAAATTATTTAGTTGATAATGAATTGTAATGTATTGTTATATTTATTAACTATTTATTGAATGCAATTAATTAATCTTGAATTTGAACTAAATCAACCACTGAAATTGTTGTTGAAATTTTATTTACTCATGATTAAAAAGGTGAAATTTTTGCCTTCTATCCAAACAGTTACACCGTCACTTGGAAATGTTTATTGTTGCAAAAGATTCAACTTTTTCGCACCATTCAACCGATACTCTCAAATAATAATGGTCACTCATAGGATAACACAACCATTAATATCTCCTCTAAGTTGAAGAGAAGTTCATTAGAAATTTAATGTGGATTGTTTTCTTGTATATTAACTAAAATTTACATCAATACTGTAAAACTGAGAAAGAACAAAATATACAGTTGCCTTGAAGTGATGCTAACAGAGACGTTAGAAAGATTATGTAGATTTTGTTACAATCCAAGTATAAATGTATATTAAATCCCCAAGTTCACAAAAAAGAGGTGGTCCTGCTAGCTATGGACTCCACCTTTGAGATGAATTTCAACTCATCACTGCAATCTATTTGTAGATCCACTCGTTTGCACGTGCACCAGACTCATCCATATCTATAAAAATGCTTACAGCCTGCAGGAAATAACAAGAAGTTAGGGAAAAAAACATGTTCACACCCTATTTTTTTTTTCTTGGTAAACACAGCCTATTGAATCTGTTTAAGATTTTTGTTTCACATATAGTATAATAGTATCTTTTAAGTTCAAGACAGCTCCTAGATAGCCTGTACATATGACAAAAGAACATAATTTTACCTTCCCTATCCGAGGTCGTTCTTTCGACTTTGCTAGGCTGTTCCGAATATGTGAGACAGCTCCCCAACATTTTAATGAGTTTGCAACATCATCAAGCCTCAAAATATACTCTTCTTCAGTTAATGGGAATGATCTCTATATAATACCAAAAAATATCATTGCACAAATGCACATGACATAAGCCATAAGCTGTTTTCATTTTGGTTAACGTTACACAATCATTATGACAGAATTTTATCAACTGATGACAAAAATTCAAACAAAGAATTGATGTCTAGTATTTTCCTTTCTTTTTCTCTTGATATCCGAAATTTACATCTCAAAGCAAACCAATATACTTATCTCATGAATCATATCCATAGAAAATACAAAATGTGGCACAAGAGTTTTGTTACCTGCTCCATGTACTTCCACATGACATTCATAGCAAGGAGATTCCTTCCCATGAATTCCTAGCATAAATCATGTGACAGCAAAATAAGGAAAAAGGCAGAACCTAACATGTTATTTGGATATGCAAAAAAATTGGGAAGAGAGAAATAGGAGAAGGAAAATGTAAGAAGCATAGACAATGTTGTCTCTACTCTTCTAAACCATAGGAATACTCAATTTCTCTCTTTTCGCTTCCATTCTTATTTCTCTCTTTTGTAAATCTACCAAAACAAGAGAGTGTAAAGGAGGACACATATAATATAATATAGATTCCTATTTTAGTTCCTAGGAATGTATAAGATCAAACTGCACCCACTGTTGTTAATAGCTGTCTATTGCAGCGCTAATTGTGTTTTAGCACAGCGGAATTTGAACAATTCACTATTATTCCACAATACACTATTTAATACAAACTTTTGATAGCGGTGTTATAGAACCGTTGCATAAAATAATTTGAACAAACCGCTATTTTCTGCAATCTACAATTGACAATACTGCACCAATATAATAACTACCCTCATATCATATCTAAAAAATTTAAGGGCATGACTCTCTCATGCAATTTCACTTGTAAGAAACTTACCTTCTTAATCAACTGAACATCATAAGATTTTCCATATTTTTTCCTGATAAGAGTGGCCAGGTCAAATCCACTAAACCTGGAGTCATCTGTGCCGACTATTTTCTCAAGACTCTCTCTGAGCATTTCACTATTCACCTGATCATTATTTTATTTAAAAAAAGCCAGATTCAGAGGTATGCACAGCAATAGACAATTAATACATTGTAGCAAGATGATAAAATATGATTCGATGTTGTATAAACCTTTTTTATATTTTATCTAAGAATTTTCCACAAAACTGGTTTGTAAGACGGGGATTGTCCACTACTTTATAACCACTATTTAGGCCAAATTTTCATCAAATGTCGAACTCTCAACATTGTATACTTATTAAACTCTATTAGGATCTAAAGCAATGCTGAGATGTTTAACAATGCAATGATTTACATGCAGTCATGAACAGAAGCCAACTATGAAATCAACATACTCCTTTGATTTCATCATCCTTCTGAGATTTGCTCTTGTCACTGTCATCTGAATCATAGGGATCCATTCTGTCACTCACTGATCTTGAAAAAATTGGCCTACATTTTCTGGCACTCCGGCGGCATTTATGATGAGAAACATTAAGAAAGTCCACTCCTTTGGAGGGAGAATGATATCCTGAAAATGGAGACTTATTAATACTTCCTTTGTCCGGATGATCCTGAATTCTCAAGGGCCAACCACACTGGTTGGTGGACATAATGTTCATTGTGCCCTGCACTCAGTTTCATTTAAAGAAAGTATAACATTGTTAGCAACAAAAAAAAACTAGATATGCTTGTTCTTAACAATCTTTGTGTGTGTGGATAAAAGACAAAATGGCAATTTGAAATGTGAACGAAGTATTAAATATCTGAATTCCGCGTAGTTGTTAAGGAAAAGCATGCATTCACGCAGTCAATAAATCGGAATTATTGGAGGAAGATTAGAAGTTCATATTTTAAGTTTGGTATATCACATTAAAAAAAGGTAATTTCAAATTAGTTATTTGTTCTTCATTCAACAATTTCACCTTATCCCGACTACGTGTTTTCTCTGACCGCAAGGAATCCAGATAAAGGCCATTATCGCTACAAAAGGCCATGAATAATAATATCTTACAAACAATTATAACTTATTACTCTGATTTTATATAATTCTTCGAATTGATTGACATATAAAAAATAATCAAGTTATTTAACCATCCTAATCCATGCACCCAAAGTGTTCATCAAATTGATAAACAAATAAACAATAATTGATACAACTATAAATAATTTGTTTTGTTTCCTTCATAAGGCAATACTAAATTTCCAACGGAAAGTAATAAAACTGAAATAGAATGCTGGAAATCAATACTTGTGCTGCTTCTAATCTAAATCATGCAGAAACTTATTTATGTTAATAAGTTTTCCTTCATAAAAAACCATGTGTGCGGTAAATCATCAATAATTCTAACCACATCTAAAATAATTATAAAAAAAACTATATGAAACATGTATTATGGCAAGTGAAGTATCACTTCCAGTAAAGGCAGCAAGTGAGTGCCTCTAACTTTTAGCAAAGGAAAGAAAATGAATATAAGGCACAGAAAGTATTGAACTATATATGTGTGGGAGGTTTAGTTTAGTTATTACCTGTGAAAGATCGAATCAAAGACAGAATCTTGATGTTTCTTTATTTTTATATTATTGTTATTATTTTCTGGGTATGGGTGAAGGCTCCAATATTGGCTTCGCACTGGAGAGAGGGAATAATAAAATTAATTTCCACTGTAATATATAAATATAAAGATCAAATAGAGGTTTGATATCTTGAGATAGAATAGAGAAAAAGATAATAATATCGACAAAAAACAAATATAATAGAAAAAGATAACAAGCAAGGAGTGGAAGGAAGGGACCAGTAGTTTTGTGGCTGTGGATAGTAACAAAGCTGGTTAAGTTGTGGCGTTAAGGCAATGACAACCTCGCATTCTCGTGTGTTTGTTGTCCCGTAAGTAACACCAACCACAAGCTGACATGCGATAAACACAGTTAACAAGCCACGTCTTCTTCTTTCCACTTTAATTATTTATACATTATCATATTTTCACTGTCACAGTATATAAACTAAATTGAATTATCGATTTTAATATATATATTTTTTTTAAATATGTCTGTCATCTTTACAATTATAATATTTTTTATTTGATTATTGTAATTTTTATTTATTTATAAATATAATTTTATTTTAAAAAATTATATAATTCATCTTTTATTATAAAAACTTAACTGTTAAATTGACGTGATACAAGCACATGAGTTACGACTTGGTTGCTAAATTGACGTGACACAAGCACATGAGTTACGACTTGGTTGCTGATGAGATACCGTGACTATTTTAAAATAAAATTATATTTGCAGTGATATAAATTAAACAAAATAAATTACAAAAATCAAAATTAAAAAAAAAGAATATATAATTATAAAAGACTAAAAATATATTTAAATTTTTTTATTTTATTTTTTATCGTAAATCTAGCATTTAACGTATACAATTGACCATAAACGATAAAATAGTATTTTAGAGTTATGAATATCAATTTATACTCGCAATTAAAAATTTATGCGGAGGATTGTCTTGTTTAAGATCATATAATTTTTTTTTTTTTTTGAAAAAAGATGAGTTAGGGATAAAGTATTGTGAAATAACTTTTATATCTATGTAATATATGTAAACATATAACATATCATTTGTTCGGAGGAGATTTCTTACCTCAACAATTTTCTAAAATAACATATATATTATATCTTTATGTAATTTACATATTATTTTATTTATCTTTTCACAAAATATGTGAATAAATTTACTTAATATATGTGATATTTCCTCTGTTACAAAACTTTCAATAATATTAGCATTTTTCATTTGTTGATGCTTAGTCTAACTTATTTCAACACCAGTCTATAGAGTTGTATAGTTATTTGTTTATGTAGACAGAGGCAGTATATAAACTAAAATGAAAAGAAAAAATAATTAATTTCGTGTACGTTGGATTGAGTGGTGGATTAAAAAGCCGTAATTTACGATCCTAATTTTAATATTTTCGGAAGATATAATTCAATTAAAAAGTTAAAACAATTTGTATTACTACAAATCTAGGATTACACAAATCTCCTTCCCCTTTAACCAAGGTTTAAGTGTAAGAGTTAAAATTAAAAGAAAATAGTATATATAGAGAGAGTGTTAGATTAAATGAAATTGCGCGGGAAAGAAGGGGCGGTGTAAATCGGAATTAAAAATGAATGAGAAAACGAGAGAGGAAGTTGCAAGGTGGATAAAGGGAGATGAAAATGGAAGTGAGATGCTCAAAAGAGTATGTAGTGTACGACCTTTCATTCTCCCTCCTCCACTTCACAGAGTTCCTCTCCGCGTAGGCAACGTCCTCGAACTCGTCGGTCCCTCTCCTTCCGCCAAAACTCAAATCCTAATTCAGACCGCAATCACTTGCATTCTTCCAAAACACTGGAATGGTATACACTATGGTGGATTTGACCATTTGGTACTTTTTATTGACCTCGATTCTCGCTTTGATATCTTGCGTTTCTCTCAATTGCTCATTCATCGCATTCACGAACCCTATGGTAACTATTTTCTTTCCCTTGTTTTTTAACTGTACTATTTTAATACTTGATTCAGGCTTCTGTTTATTACTAGTTTTTTTTATATTTTTCTTTGTGTGATGGAACAGGGGAAGCTGGTGGAGATTATGATAAGTCGTTATATGATTTGTGCATGACTCGTTTTTTGTATGTTCGTTGTTCCGACAGTTTTCAATTTCTTCAGACACTCAAGGTAACTGAGAGAAAGCGAAACAAAACTGCACTGGAAAGTTTGAGAGAAAATGAATACCGAATCTGTTAACTGTATTCTAAATTCTTAAGATGTTTGTTTTATTCAAATATATTAATTGGCATAGTAACATATGTAGCACCCACACTTAGATTTAAGGTGTGTTTGATGCTCGACCCTAACACATATAATTACATTAAACTCATGTCTATGTATCTTATTCCTTTTGTTCTGCAACAGACATTAAATTGGCGCTTGGATAAGGAGAAAGAAGTTCATGGGGTTAGTGTTCACTTGCTCATGATTGACAGGTTGGTTTCTTGCTTTTTCTTTAACATATCATTTTATTTACAGTATCAATCTTGAGTAGTTGATTGAGAATGTTCCACATAATAATTTGATATGATTTTTGTGAAATAAATCTGGTCTTGTGTTTTTTTGGTTGTGTTTCTAATTTGTGAAAGTTTAGGTGTGATTTTTGAACCAAAATGTAAAAAAGGGTTTAAGTGCTGTCATTATATTGTTATTAGTTTGGTCACCTTACTATGAACAAAGAAGTCTTCACCTACTCCATCAATTCCACTCATACAATGCCATGTTAATAACAGTTGGTTTTAAAGAGCTGAAGATTTTGTGTATACTTATGGTTAATAATACGGTTATTTTGTAGCTTCCAGAAAACTATTTACATAAAATACTAACCATAAACAATTGGCTTAAATGGGAATTTGCTGATTAATTTTAATTTAACTTTATAGGAAATATTTTACAGTTGTACAGTGGCTCGGTGACCAATGTTCCCACTCTTGGAGTTTTTATTTATTTTGATGATCGTTGGAATAAAGTCAGCTATCAGCATTTCCGCTCATGATGAGGGATATCTTTCATAATTTGAGTGAAAAATACACATCAAACACTGGATGATACTATTGTTTAATATAAAGCTTCTTTTTTGTGAATTGTCTTTATGACCTATTTCTCACAGTTCTATTCTGATGATACTGTTTATTATTGTTTCAATGTCAACATGAAATATGATACTCAAGGAACACTATTGTAAAGCAAAGATAAAATCAGTCACTGATGAATACATAAGAATATGATACATATGGGAGTTTAGACTAAGTGATGATTTATTAGTTTCAAGATTTTCTGAGTGTCAGTTCTTGATCGTTTTGCTTCTAGCTCTTTTCATTTTACTTGTTGTTCTTTTATCTGTGTGTAATGTGCTTTTATTGTTTTCCCCTTTATTATTATTATTGATAGGATTCTCTGCCCATCTGTTGATGACTCTATGCATAAGAGCAACAACAAAATGAAAGTCTTTACTCACTAGGTGTGGTTAGCCACATGAATTAGATGATATCACAAATGAAGAACCTGTGAATCTTTATTACCAAAAATAAAAACTCATATTCATGCCAGAACCGCCATGATTCAAAAGAACCCCATGTCCCCATCACAAAGTAGAATATATGATAGCCTTGTTTTCTTGCTAGCCTACAATATGACTTTATACAACTGTTTAATTGAACATGCTGCTTAAAAAATGATCTGATATCATAACGAATAAGTAGACTTTGATTCATCAAATCAAACTGTATTTTTCAGCATTGGAGCTTTTCACTGGATGGATCGTGCATCTATGTTCTTGTCTCTAAAAGAAAACAACAGGTAATTGATAGGCATTGATATTTTCTAGAAGATGGCATGAGTTTTTTTAATGGAAGAATGAAAACTTAGACTAGAAGCAATGGTAAAAATGAATATTTGCAGGAGGCTCACTTAATAAAGGCACCCATCTTTAACATTGGTCCATATATATGTTGATTTTAATTTCCAGGTGTTATATGTGTTGCAGGAAAAAGCTTTTTCTTCAAAGTGTGTCAGAAGCTGTAGTTCAGGATATTAAAAAACTTCTTCAGGTGCATCCAATGCTTGTTATAGCTACAAAGTCAGTGATTTTTTGGAATAAACATTCCACAGCTTCAATTGAGGTCAAAGGGTGAGTTCTATAATGGTTATGGATATTCAACTTTGTTTTTTTTCAATGTCCAGATAATGGTGAAACCCAAGAAGCTTATGGACCCTACCTGTGATCTTGTATAAGAAAAAGATTATATTTTTATTTGGTGCATGATTGATATTGATAAAACCTTCTTCCACAATGCCAAGAGTAGGGAAAACTATTTAGTAGAATTGCAATTTGAGGAAGAGTTGTCTTATTTCAAGGGTGGTTAACATGGGATTCATTTTTGTTGATCAATTGCTGTATGTTAGGAGGCTGGCCCAGGGCCAACTAATTTACAATCACACTATTGTATATTATTTCCTCTAGAATAAAACAGGCATGGGCTTAGACTTAATAATGATTTTTCAGGCCCTTTGCATTTGCAATTGCTAGTTATTTTTGTTTCTTCATTTGGAAACTCTTTGATTAAGACATTGATGTACTTCCTGACTGTGTACGACGATGCCCTATTACAGAAGATTCATGAAGAATAATTGGGAAGAAAGAAGTTTGAGAAATGTAACAAGAAACTATCAACATTTTCAGTATCGTGAGTACATGCCTTCTGTCTGGCAGGTAAAGATTTATTTACTATTACATGACAGACAACATGTGTAATTA
This sequence comes from Cicer judaicum, assembly GCA_037974835.1. Classification (NCBI taxonomy): domain Eukaryota; kingdom Viridiplantae; phylum Streptophyta; class Magnoliopsida; order Fabales; family Fabaceae; genus Cicer; species Cicer judaicum. The sequence goes on from JBBPBS010001017.1 coordinate 14,134,781, forward strand.
AAGGACAAATCTGGTAAAATCTTACTTTGTTTGGTGAAGGTCCAAAAATAGTATTATATCTGAAATATTATTATTAAATAAAATAATTATAGTAGCAGAAAAACATGCATCGTAAATTAAATATCTTTGTGACCACTTCCATAGTTATCTTTATTTGTAATGTAGATAATGCTTTAGACAAATCCTCATAGGACTTGGGTGTTCAATGATATTTCTGTTTATTATTATAATTTAATTATATATATACAAGATGAAAATCATTAAACATGTGCTTTTTTGGTCATTTTTCATTATTCAAGCAGTTCTTCAAACAACCTTCTCGAGTACGTAATGTGTAACTATTTGGAGATGTAAAGCAGTTGTTAAGTAAGAATCTTTTTTTAAATAACTATGGTTGAATCTGTCTCTGAAAAGTGGACGTGTGTAAATTCTAATTCGTGAACTTGCGATGGCACCTTTTTTTTGTTCAAGTAGGAAAAGGGTGGGCAAAAGCCTGTTTTCAATGCTATTTTGTTTTGTAGTTTTCGGATATGCACACCTTAGTTTTTTACTCAGTATCATGATTTCTAATTTGACGTTGTTCCTTTTGACTGTCACAGTCCTTTGTTACACACAGAATACTTATCCGCTCTTCAGGTTTGGACTCCATTGCTACTAATTACAATTGACAATTGCTTTTAGCTATCAGCATGATTCCAGCATATTTCCTTTTCATTCAGATGATCATTCTGCTACAAGCAACTGTCAGAACTCCTTCTTTTTGTTGGAATGGTTATTGCCAAAACTGAGTTTTTCAGACAAGATAGTAGTGAAAGATGTAAGAACATTATATTTTTATGTGGAGATCTTGATTTTTAGACAACATTTTTCATTGTTTCCTGCACAAATATTTTGAAAACAGAAACCAGATTAAAGCATAGTGAATTTTTTTTGTAATTAAAAGTATAAAATTGTTTTTACTAAACCAAAGTAGGCCTTGAGGTTATCAACTCTGGACTTCTTACTGAACTTAGTTTTGTCTTTGTTGAACTTGTAGGCTGGAGTTTTTGTTGATTCATGAAGCATGTTTGTGGAGGGATGTCGATGTGTGATCCATAACTGCTTTCAATTGTGAGTAATGAAATCTTCTCTTATGAACTCTTTAAACATATGCTCACCATTATTACTCATAATAGCAGTCCTCTCATTTGTTTTTAACTTTTTTGTTGTTTGTGTTGCTAATTGATGTGGTACAGATTCAACAAAAGCTCTTAACCAAATGGAATATGACTTCTTGATTGGGCTCAATATTACGACGAAATTAGGATCCATGTTATTACCAAGCTCCATTTTCACGAGGTTAAGTTACTCTTGTATGCTACACAGCTGAGAGAACGATTGCTGTTCGAGAACGATTGACCATAAATTTTATGCTATACAGCTGAGAATATTCTGCCGAGCATTATCTCAAGCTGAGGACAGGAGCATTTGAAGTGTAATAATTATTGGGCAAGGTCCAGCCACACAAAGAAACCTTCTGGAACTGGTGAGAGGATTCGCACTCCTAGATCACAATAGCCCGTCTTAGTCATGGCACTTATCAAAAGGAGGACCTAATACTGCCAACCTGATTTAAGGAAAGCTTCTAGCACTTAATGCTTGATTGCCTTATTACGTGCTTGATATCTGTAACTTTTCGGTGTCTCCACTATTATCCAAAAATGTAACATCTAAAATTTAACTCTGAATCTTAAGAATTTTTTTATAATTTTTTTTATAAATAATGTGGATGAAATTTAAAACTTCAATTTTTCTATTTTATACATACATATTATCAATGCCCCGTCTTAGACTTGTGACCCATTCCTGGGTTGAAATTCTGGTGCTTCATATCATGAGTAGTTTGTACAGAAAATTTACATTCGTTGATTAGGAAATGTCTTTCTCTCAATTATTATTATGTGCACTAAAATAAAATTATCATTCCTTTTAAGGTGATCATCATTGCGTTGTTTCTAATCTGTTACGTGCCTATTGTTTTACCTAGGCTTGGTTTGGTATGTCTTTTTGGGAATGAAGGAACGGAAAACGTTGGAAAGACAAAGTTGGTCCCATCTTTGGTAGAACGTTAGCAATAGAAAGATAGGGTTTGGGTGGGTTAAAGTTTCAGTGAGGCTACTACTCTTATGTTTTTGGAAGGAAAGAAACTAATTTTGTGACTCGTGCTATATTTTTATATAGATTTTTATTCATTTATATGCATTTCCATTATTTTTATTTTGTGAAACCAACAAAGAAGCATTTTTTGATCTTTTTATTATCATATGATGATAGCTACCAAACTAGAGAAATAGTTTCTCCTTTCTACCATCCGGTTAAAGCATAACCATCAAATTTAGGATGCAAGGAGAGCTGTTATTCCCTATATGAGCAAAAGAAACACGATTACGACTAATCCAAAGTACTGTCTATAGCCTATGTTCGTTATAAGTAACATCTGCTTTTTTTTATGTTCTAGCAACATCTGCTTTTTATTCACCAAAAATAAAAAAGTAATATTTGCTTCTCTCTTTAATTTCTTACAGCATCTACCATGCTAGAACAAAATTATGTTCTTGCCTCTTTTCTGTGAGTCCAAAAGTGCCAGAATTGGATTTCCTACTTTTACAGCAGGATGCTGTAATAGAATCTGAGTCGTCTGATCTCAAATCAACGATTGAGATCGGCTATAGCATGAAACAGCACGGAATCCCTACAGCAGGGAATCAAAATCCAAAAGTGCCATGTAAGATTAAAAAATCTTCCCATCTCTTTACTCCAATGCAAATAACTCATTTATGTTCTTAACTTGCTTTTTTAGTGGACCCCACCATCCACCCGCAATTGTTAACAACATGTTCTTGCTAATGAATTGTTGTTCTCCATAATAGTGATTATCATATCATACTCCTCAAATGCTACAAAAATTTAAAAATTGTTCTTGGGTGTTCTTTAAATGTAAGAACACACAAATGGAGATGTTACTATGAGTAGTGCTATTATCAATTACTTTTAACACTCTCTTTTCAACATTCGCTCTCTTATTAGGTGAATGTGAGTTCAACTGTTTTGGAAATGGAGTTAAATTCACTTTTAGGTCTCACGTGAATTCCACATAATAGGAGAATCAATGTTACAAAGAAAATGTTAGAGCATCTGTTATTAACCCTTTACTATTATTTCTGTTACATGACATCAAACACTATGTATGACACTTGCCCGCTGAACTATCACTAATTGCAAATGAATTTGAAAAGAAAAGACACAAGAATACAATGTCATCAAAACTTTACTATCTTCAGATACGTTGTTTTTATATTTTATCCAATAATACTTGTTATGTAATCAAGAAGTTCGAGAGCTACAATGATGGAATCTTTTCTATACCATTCCTTCTATCGCACTGAAATTCTAACCAAAATATAAAACCAAAATGAAGTCAAAGCTTTTTACAGTACTAGAGATACCCACTGTATAATAGATAGTGATATTAGACAGGTACATAAGATGATGATATTCAACAATATCGTGGCGAGGCTCTAGCACGAGCAGGACTGAGCAAGACATTACGGCTAAACATATTTGGAACCTGACCATTCATTTCTTCCTGTAATTTAGTCAGTTCTACTGTCTTACATTGCAATCTCTCCAGTTTTAGTTTCACATATTTTTTCTCTTGGGAGAAGCTGTCTATGCTGGCTTCATTGTACAAAAAAAATTTGGAATGGCTTTTTCTTGGATTCTCAGTTACAAAGTTGCTTGTTGGAATTTTTGTTTGTTGAGAAATAAGTGCCTGCATTGCAATCCTTGGAGGTATTCTGGGGTTCTTGGCCAGATCTTTACTAGCTCCAAAGCTCAGTTTACCGTAGTTAAGACATTTACACAATCTCGACCTTTCCTCAAATGGGACATTTGGATGAGACTGCAAAACATTATTAGTTCCAGAAATGAGAAAATTTTGTATTATGTTATCATAGTAGTGAAATATGAAGCTGTGAAAGACAACAGAATTTTACTACTATGCTATAGTAATTGGTAAATGCTGTTAAGATCAATATTTAATATCAATGAACGGCACTTGTGTACTACAAATTTTTGTTTACAGTAATGGCTTCAGTTCAGAGTATATGACAAATATAGGTCATTTTTTAATGTGTGGAAAACTTGAAGAAGAAAAGAAAGAATAAGGAAACAATTTGATAACTTTTGTTTTTCAAACTTAATTTGCACTTCTATACTGTTAATAGTTTGAGTATATATTTCATTATTACAAAATGATGCAGATTTCAGAAAGGCTAGAGTTCATTAGGGATAGGAAAAGAAGTTATTTACGCATCCACTCTTTTTGATTTCTTATGATTCTTTAGGAATATGATGCATAAGAAAAGCAATGGAAAAGGGCATGTGACATTCACCTCAAGATAGATGTCGATGGCTCTGTAGACCCCATCAAAGCAATCCCTTGCAGAGTCAGGCAAACATTCTGCAACTCCAAGAAATTTAGAGATCTTGAGGTTCTGGTCAGGTGATATCTCTTTCAAATACTTGTCAATTAATCTACCAACCCTTTTCATTTTCTGTAAAGACATTCCATCAGAGCTATTGGTATCAACAAATTGTCTAACCAATCTTATCACCAAGTTAACATCATAGTAAATCCCCATATCATGTCCAGAAACCAAAAGATCATCCAGTGTAGCTTGTTCAAGCATCCCACCAATCAATTTCTCCAGTTCAGTTCTGCAACCTTTTCTCAACCCAAAACCAGATACAATCCTTAATACCCAGAAAAGCCCTCTGCAAGAAAATGTTTTCTTACCAACGAATATGACCCCATAAGCAGCTGTTTCTGCAAGAGCAGCATATTCAATACTGTTTCTGCAATCAACCTCTCTGGTTTGAGTAGCTGTTTTCAGATATTGCAACAGAAACTTTGTAAAGATTAAGTTTTTGTTATCAGCTTTGTATGCTTCAATACACTGAAAAAATTTCTCAATTATCTGTGGGGGTAAAGTTGCCAAATCCTCAAACCACCATGCTTTGTTTGGCAGAGTTGCCTGTGTTGTTTCTGGTGTAGTTGATGTTGAAGAAGAGAATCTCTTGGCAGAGTTGCTTTCTGGTGAAGATGGAGTTGACGATGATGATGGTGATGACGATGATAAAGAAGTGGAGAAAGTGAAAAGGTTTGCATCTGAATTTTGTGCAATCTTTGTTAGCACTGCACTAATGATCTTCTCCAAAAGACCATAGCAATCTGCATATGTAAAAAAAAACTGGCAACTCATTAGACTTAGAAGTATGTCATTCCATTTCCAGTAATGCATATTCTCAAGAAAAGTTTGTGTTTGTTGCAAGAGATTGTTGCTGAAGATTTCCTCAGTCATTCCAAGATAAATGGCACAACAATGGAGAAGAGACACATTGGCTATAGTAATTGAGATCTTGCCATTGTTGTAACAAAACCTTGATACTAGCTCAAACCCATCTGGGCCACCGGGGAAATCTTTGATCCCAATCCCCATTTTCTTCCCATGACATCTCTTTTGTTGATTCAAGATGTTTTTCACCTTTCCACAGTATTTTGATACGATCTTCTGCAAAATATGAATGAACTGGCTATAGTCACCTTGCATAGACATCAGATCATGTATAAAATAACTATACTATATATCATTCTAGAAAGAATCAATAAAGAAGACTAATGCGTACCTCTTTCAAAAGGAATATCTGCTGATCATTAATTTTGATTTGCAAATCACAAGGGTTTACCATAGCTACTTATGTTTTGAATGAAAACAGGAAGAATTTTTCTTTTTCTGGGTATGTAGCCTTTGTGAAAAATGAAAATGCTATTAGATGAAGAAATATCTATATGTTAATATCATAACCCAGATAGATGCTTTTTTGTTTTATATGGAACTTGGAAGAGGGGTGCATAATTCCCTACTCAACCAATTGAAATATGAACAAGTTTCAGTAAAGCTTTCCCAAACTATTCAAACCCCTCTCATTGATTTGAATGGTTTCACATCTCTATTATTTATTCTCTATGTAATAATAATATGTTTATTATTTAATATGTTTTTCTGCCGTGAGTCTACAGTGTTAATTATTTTTAAGTTTTTGGCCATTTTATGACAGATCCCATGTATGTGTCACATATAGGACAATTATTGGGATTATTGTAAACGTGGAGGCACAGGAGCTAATTACCTGTAAGTATATGTATTTCGAAAAATTGTCCTATTGTCTTGTTAGCCAACAAGTTGTTCTATATCTTAAGAAATAATAATATTTTGTCATTATACATTTATCTGTTGGTGCAACCAATAGCAGAACCTTTGGTGAAGTTTGATGCAGGAAACAGTAGTGTCTGAAGGAAAAGAAGTGGAAACCCAAAGCATATTGTTAATATTTTACATCTTTGTCACATAATGTAGCTAGGGTTCTTTCTCTGGCTCCATGGATTTGAACGAGTGATTCTCAATTAGGAACACGTGAAGGTGGATTCTTTCTACCAGCATCCTCCATGGTGTGATCCCTTTTTTTTTTGGACAAAAGATGTGTTTCATTTTTGGTAAATGTATATCAAGAAGGTTTTTCAATAATTAATATTTCTTTGGGAGAAAAAAACAGTTTCTTAAATTTAATATATTTGAGTTGGTATATTAGGCTAACTACAATTAATTGAATCATCATAAAGTAATATACACATTTTTTGTTGATTAGTAATGAAACTTTGTTTTTCTTTTGCAAAGTAATAGAACTTTATTACCCTAAGATATACGACACCTATAGACATTGCACATCAAATACTTGCCCTTGCACTAGTGACTAGACCCTAGTAATATAATATATACATTTTTATAGATTCCTAATTGTGAGTTGGATATTAAATACATGATAATATTAATTGCAATTTTGGCTTGATCTTACATAACTAATAAATAGTGATTTATCAATAAATGTTATAATTTTTTTTTCTTTAACCCAAAAAAAAAATTAACTATATTTATATTTGTGAATTATTTATTAATTTTATTGATAATTAACTTATGTAAAAAAAATTTAATAAACACTTTAATGAAGACAAATAACTATGTTATATGATTGTGGTATCAACCACATTTCAAGAATCTATTGATTGACGGGGCAATTGATAAATCAAAATATTATTCAATTAATTTATTTTTTAATTATTTATTTCAATATAAATACTCTTATTTTTTATATATCTTTCTAGATTCAAATACAATGTCTTAAGGATATGTTTGATGGATAAGATAAGAAAAGTGATAAAAATAAACTATCATATTATGTATGAGAGTATTTAATAATCGAATAAGATATGATACATCAATCTTCAACACAATCATATAATATCTTCTTAGTTATAATTTTATCATGGATATGA
>JBBPBS010001017.1:14142666-14191913 GCA_037974835.1 Cicer judaicum
TCATTTTATATATTTTAATAAATTATTATTCAAAATTATATAATAAATATAAAATAACACACATATTTAATTTAATATTTTATATTAATTTATAATTTTTAAAAATTAAAAGAATTATAAGTTAATTTCATTAAGAAATTATGTCAAATAAAAATTGATACCAAGCTTTGATGTCATTTGGATATACATGTATAACAAGCTCAGATAAAATAATAACATCTTATTTTTTATTATATACATGTTAAATAAAAAAATCATATTTATCGTGTCAATATCATGTTATATTTATCAAATTTTATATCATATCTTATATATATCACATACATCAAATTAATTCTGAGAATATTGAGTTTAGTTTCACTTGTATACTATAATAGTGTCGGTTATTAAAGTTATAAATCGGCTGCCAAGAATAAGAACCATTTTATTAATCAATATATAAACCACTTATAATTTTGATGGCATGTATTTGTCTCCGAAATATGCTACAACTACAAATTAAGCTAATAATCAGTCACGGGTCTCTCGACCAACCAATGTCAAATAAGTTAATTCATCAATAATCAAATCAATTGCTCTGGACAACTTACCTATAAAATAAGTTATCTGTCAACTTGCCCTTATACATAGCATTTTATTATAATATTATTCTATGGCTTCACGTGTAGATTTTATTCTATTTTCTGTAATGATTTTTCTTAACATTTCTTTTGCTGGAAATTTTTCTTAACTTCTTTATGTTTCAAAAGATTGATAATTTATAATTAATTTGTGTATAGAACCTATTATACGAGAATCTAAAGATTTTGTGTCTAAAAATTGTTACCATTTGTAAATAACCTATTAGACGAAAATCTAAAGGTTTTTGTCTAAAAATTAGATATATATATAAAAGGAAGAATCCCCCTGTAGATTAAAAAAAAGGAAGAATCCCTAAGAAGTGACAAATCATTTGTTAGAGAAGTGACATCCCTATATTTTGTTGGTGGCGAGGGGTGGTGGTGTGTCGGGTGTATGGTAATTCCTTAGTAGTAGGCATCAACCAACCCAAGGATATTTCAAGTGTAATTTGCTTTTAAACATAATTTCAATTACGATGATAAAAATCATAAATCAGTTTTAAAAATTGGATCATCTCAAACATTTGCAAGCAATATTTTTAATCTTTTCGTAAAGAATGATTTGAAATTTTTTATTGATATGTTTACTGATAATTATTATTTTCAAAAAGTCTATCTACTTTGATTGGTGGTTATTTCAATTTATCTTTAAATTCTATGGATGTGTTTATGACTTAGAATCTCTTCTTAGAATGTGTTTATGACTTAAAATCTCTTCTTTATCATCTTCTTTCCTATTGCTCCCAAATCCTAAACCTAAAATTGTGTTTTCCCTAATTATTTTCTCCATATTCTTCCCTCACATTTGTGCCATCCCTAATTTCTTCTTCCTCTAATTTTCATTTGCCCTAAAATTTTCTAACCCATTATCATTATATTCATTGATTTATCATTTGACCGAGCACATTATACATTATTTAACATAAACACATTATTCATTCAAATATTTTAAATGCACATGATATGATGATATGACATAGATATGATAATATATAAAACATGATAAATATAAAATATGATAATAACAAGATAAATTTTATCAAATTTTGTGTTTGATGTGCACGTGACAACAAATAAAATAATATTATTTTATTCTATCATATATTTAGTATACACTTCACTACGATATAATATGAAATATATCATTTTAAATTATAAAATTATCATTATAAAACAATTACATTTTATTTTTTTCTAAATTAACTTACAATTCTATAAATTAACAACAACAAAAATAAATAATAAAATAATTTATTGTAACTACTAAATAAACAATTTTAAACTTTTTTAAAATTACGAGTAATCAAATTATTTTATTTTATTTGTTAGATAAACAAAATAAAAATATAATATATATTATATATAAATAGAAAACTATCCTTCTAAAAAATTTCATTTATTTTTAAAACATAGATTAATATTAATAGTTTTTAAAATTTTGGATAATGATTTATTTGATTATATAAAATGATAAAACTACCTTTATCATAAAGGCATACACATTTTTTTTCAGTAATTTTTAACAAATACCTAATGTCATGATACATTCTTATTTAACAAATATCTTGTTTTACCATCCTAACTAGTCCAACCCAAACTACTAATTTACTCCCAAAAAAAAAAAACAAGGAATTTTTTTTAAAACTAACAAGAGTGGTGACCGGCGGTGCGACGATCACCCTGTCTTTTATGCGGTGGTTCCGTCAATGCTATGTTACTTTCTGCTCCTTTGCGCAATGCAATTGTATCCCTATCAAACAAACACCAAAACTTCAAACAATGGAAACAAATTCAATCCATCATCATCACCCATGCTCACTATTCATTCCAAGACGCCATTTTCCTCACCAAACTCATCCAATGCGCACCATTCTCTCAAACTCAATCTTCCTCTCTTCGCCTTCTCCTCAATGCAATTCACACTCCCAACACCCGTCTCTTCAATAAACTCATTGCGTCTTTCTCTATCTCCTCCCACCCTCACATAACTCTTCTCTGTTACACAAAAATGCGAGAAAAGGGTGTTGAACCAGATAAACATACCTTCCCTTTGCTTCTCAAGATGTTTTCATTCTCCAAGAGTGTTGTAGTTCATGACCCTTTTATGATTTACGCTCAAATTTTTAAACTTGGGTTTGATCTCGATTGTTTTGTATGTAATGCTTTGGTTTCAGCTTTTGGGTATTCCGGGTTCATGAAAAGTGCGTGCCAAGTGTTTGATGAAAGTCCTGAGAAGGATATTGTCGCTTGGACTGCTTTGATCAATGGGTATATTAAAAATGAACTTCCTGGTGAGGCACTCAAGTGTTTTGTGGAGATGGGATTTAAGGGTGCTGTGATTGATGGTGTTACTGTTGCTAGTATTTTACGTGCTGCTGCGATGACGGGTGATTATTGTTTTGGAAGGTGTGTTCATGGGTTTTATGTGGAAGCAGGGAGAGTGAGATTGGATGGTTCTGTTTATTGTGCTCTTGTGGATATGTACTTTAAGTGCGGTCGTTGTGAAGATGCATGTAAAGTGTTTGATGAAATGCCTTATAGAGATGTAGTTTCTTGGACTGTGGTTGTGGCTGGTTTTGTACAGTGTAACAAGTACCAAGATGCACTTTGTGCCTTTTGGAGCATGTTGTTAGATGATATTATGCCGAATAAATTTACACTGACAAGTGTTCTTAGTGCTTGTGGTCACTTAGGGGCGTTGGATCAAGGAAGGTTGGTGCATCGATACATAGAGTGCAATGAGGTTAGTCTGAATGCAGTGCTAGGGACAGCGTTGGTAGATATGTATGCGAAATGCGGGTGCATCGATGAAGCTTTAAGGGTATTTGAAAACTTGCGAGCCAAGAATGTGCACACTTGGACGGCAATGATTAATGGGTTGGCTGTGCATGGGGAGGCCTTAGGAGCATTGAATGTCTTTTCATGCATGTTGGAAAGTGGTCTTCAACCTAATGAAGTTACCTTCCTTGGTGTTCTTGGTGCATGTTCTCATGGAGGTTTTGTAGACGAGGGGAAAAGGCTATTTGAATTGATGAGACATACTTATCATTTGAAGCCAAACATGGAGCATTATGGATGCATGGTTGATCTCCTCGGTCGAGCTGGATATTTGGAAGATGCCAAACAAATTATTGATAATATGCCAATGAAGCCTAGCCCTGGTGTATTGGGTGCTTTATTTGGTGCCTGCCTAAGCCACAAAGATTTCGTAATGGGTGAACATATAGGGAAAATTTTGGTTAATCTACAACCGAACCACAGTGCTGGATATGCACTCCTGGCAAACTTGTATTCAATGTGTCGAAACTGGGAAGCAGCAGCTCAGGTCAGGAAGCTCATGAAAGGAATGCAGGTTGAAAAGACTCCAGGATATAGTTGGATAGAAGTGGCCGGCTCAATTCACGAGTTCAAAGCATTTGATCATTCACATAATGAATTATCTGGTGTTTACTTGATATTGGAGAATTTAATATCACAACTGAAACTGGTCGATCAAGATCAATGGAGTGAAGGCTTTGGCGTTGCGTTCATGAATGATGTGGGTTGAGCCTTAAGAAGACTACGATGCTTCGAGTGATTTAATATTACAGCTCCGGTGCATGATTGGGTTAGCTGTGATAGAGCGATTATTTCAATTAAAGGATTGGATGGGAGAGGGAGAAGCGTGCAGATGGCATGGTGAACTGGCAAAGTAATTGACTAGTTTCAAGTGATCAAACAGCTCTGCATTACTATGCATTTGAACTCGTTGTTACATCTGGGAAGTTGGCCCAAATTTGCATGCATAGTTAAAAGAAACATTATTGATTAATCTACATTAAGGTCCCCTGGTCTTTTGCATAACCTCTAGTGGAAGAAAAATCTAGAGATTTTGAAGCCAGAAATCTCATTTATTGTGAAGATGTGAATCTTGGATGATAAAAATGCTGCAGTTGACAATTAAGAGCTATGTAATTATGTCCTGTTGAATAGTGTTAAAAGATATGAATATATCTAATATCTTAGTATTATATCTCAGACTATCTTAGATTTTATCGCAAGATTAGTTTCATATTCGTTGTTATTATCATGATTTGTTTCGCTATTTAATGATGATACCTAATCTAAGAGACAACTAGTGAAATTATCACCATGACTATGGAAGTATCATGAGGACTTAAATGTAAGAGTACTAAAACAATTGTTTTAGATCTTTAAAAAAAAAAATTTAACTTAATAAAAAGTCTCTAAAAAAGTTTTGTATTTAATAAAATGGTCTTGTAATATTTTTAAATATAAATTTAATAAAATCTTATTGAAAAATAATATTGTGTCAATAAATATTAAATTAATTGATTTAATTAACAATTAAAAAAGTTATATAAAGATGATTATTAATTTAATACACATTTTTATTTTATTTTAAAATAGATAAAAATAATTTTTCATATAATATTTAATAATTTTACTAAAGTATTATTATAGCCTCTAAAATATCTTTTAATAGACCTTCTATTGGAGTGACACTTGGAAGTACTAGAATGGTATCTCAAATTGTTGAACCCAAATACTTCAACCATCAAATTTAGAAAGTTGTTTTTTTTTTATCTCCCGATGAAAACTATATTCCTATTCAAATTTTTTTGTTTAAAATGTCCAAAAACTCTTCACAAAACGGTAAAAATCAATAAGTTTCCTTGTATTCTCACAAGTAGTGCTTTTCGAAAACGTGAGTGCCGGTTAAAAAAATAAAATTATTGAAAATCTTAGGAGAAATGAATTTTTCGGTAGTTACAAATTAATATCAAAAATTTTATTTTTAAAATTTTTTAGAATACTACTCATAAATTTGAAATATCTGGTATTGGTTTTTAATATCGGAAATTTCAAATTTTTGGATGGTACTCTCAGAAATTTTAAATTTTTATATGGTATTTTCGGAAATTTTAAAAATGAAATTTCAATATTGATTTATAACTACCGAAATTTTTTGGGATGTCCACCGAAAATTTCATTACTCATTGAAATTTTCAGAGCAATTTTTTTTTATTTTTTATATTATTTGTAAACAAAAGTTATATTTTTTCATTCAATTTTTTTATTGAGAACCAGAGGAGCAAAAACAGACATTGAAGATTTTCGAGTTCAACCTACTACACAATCAAATAGGAGAGTTGCAATTGAAAAAAAAAAAAAGAGGAATGAAGAAGTGCAGGCGCATGAGTTTGAGCAAGATCCTGAGTTTGATGAAAACCATGATCAACAACACCAACAAGATCATGCGTTTGTTGATGAACATGATCAACAACACCAGTTTGAACATGAGCATCATCAGTAGCCTGAAGAATGTATATTTCTTTGAGGTCCTTACGATCTTTCTATCTTTAAGGATTATGAGCACCATATTGTAGTTAAAGTATGAAATGGACACGTTAGTAAATAATTTATTTTATTACATATTATAATATAGTATAATATGTATATTTTAATATATTTGTAGTATAAGTTATTACAAAGCTGATTTAAGGATAGACGTAAGTTGATTTTAATTTATTACAAAATTGATTTTAGGTTATTACAAAACTAATTTTAGGTTATTACAAAGCTGATTTTAATGAAATAATTGTATATTTAGATTATAAATTATTGTGTGTTAATTTTAATTAAACAGGATAGACGTGCCTTAAAAAATAATGCCACATGCACAAAGTAATTCATGAGTGTTTCTAAGTATACAACAACACGCAACTTTGTCGTTACCGAGATATCTGACTCTCTTGTATTCATGAACAATATCAGCTAAGGCTTTCTTAGATACAATCCAAGTCAATTTCTCATAGAATAGATTGTTGTGTATATGCTCTTTGCGGCACTTACTTATTTTTTATCATGCATGTTTAATCCTATATAAGTAAAAGTATAATACAAATGCAAAGTTTTAATGACGTACCTTTTAGTTGTAGTATTTATTAGATGCAATACTCGATTGATTCATTCTTCAACAAATTTTTCCTTGTGAGGATTCAACCATGTGTCTCTAACATAGTCAGAGAAAATAATATTATCGACACATGTTTGCTCAAACATTTGTAAAAGTTCCTCGTACTATTTCTATTCAGAATAATAAACAATTTCTTTAGTATATCTTTCTTTAGTATATATTGTTTGCATTTGACTCCAATATTTTTGTTAATATGAAGTTGACAAAGTAAATTTGTTGAATATGAAAATACAACTTCAATTGCATTCATTAAAACAAGTTCTTTGTCAGTCACAATCACTTGAGGAAATGAGGTGTTTGAAACAAACAACTCTTTTAACTTCTCCAATGCCCAACAAAAGTTTTCTTGACGTTCAAAATCCATATAAGCAAATGCAACGTTAAATATCAACCAAGTTGAAGTTACACCAACAATTTCAAACAATGATAACATATACTTGTTGGTTTTATAGGTGTTATCCATGATCAATACAAGAGGGAACATGTTCAACAAAATTATGGAATATAGGTGCGTCCAAAACATGTCCCTCACAGCATTGGATTCTCCAAGAGTCCTACTCCAACAAGCATATTTCTCAGCTTCAAGTAACTTCAACAAATGTTGCATATCAGTTCTAGGTCCTTTCAAATTTTTCTTGTATGTGATTTGTCATTTGTAAATTTGATAGATATTAGTCATATTCTCCGTATCTTAATCTCTCAAAGATGACAAGATGTGTCTCGATGAAACATGATACTTTGTCAGCTCGTCAACATGTTTCGTATCTTTTTTTTAAGCGTCTCATCAATGCATTATTATGAAAAGTAGCCACTAACTCATGGTTGCGAAGTCCACACATTAAACAAATAATCCATAATTCAACATTTTTCAATGGTCTCGATCTAAGTTTAAATGGACAATCACACCTTTTAGTTGAAGTACATGTGTTACTTTTATTTGACTTATATTTTCCACCTCTATCAAAACCAACAATTAATTTTGACTTCCTTCCTCTCTTTCTGGTCTTTACGTCAGATCGAATAATGATAACTACTATTCGATTTTTTCGATCGACCTCTCTTGCCCATGATATGACAGCTTCTCGTGACTCAAAAATTTGATTAGTTGTGAATGCTTCAATTATATCTATACATATTGGTTGTATTTTTTCCATCCCTATTTTCAAAAAAAAATTAAATAAATAAATAATAACAACATACCGGATTTTTGAAATTTCTAGTAAAGAATATATAACTACTGGATATTTAAAAAATTTAAAATTTCTGGTAACAGAAATCTAACTACAAGAAATTTCAATTTTTTTTGTAATGTAAATGTAACTATTAAAAATTTCATGACATAAATTTTCGGTATTATAAATAAGTGCCGAAAATTTGGTGGGGAGATTTCCGGTAACTTAATTGAACTATCAAAAATTTAAAATACAAAATTTCCAGTATTGTATTTTTGTGTACCGAAATTTAAAGTAAAAATGTTATGTATCAAAAATTTGGTCGAAGAGGTGAGATTTTTAAATTTTTTTTTTTTTTTACTATTTAGTGAATGAAATTTTTAAGGATAGTTTTTAACAAATTGAAGTGTATAAGGTTATTTTATGAGTATAAAAGCTAACTTTCTCAAATTTATTAGGAAGACAAAAACAAACTATTAAGAAAATAGACGATTCGTCTTTTACAATATAATATAATGAATAAATATTTTGATCTATAGTATTATATTTTCATATTTCAATCTTTCATCCAAAAAAAATATTTTACAATGTAGCTGAAATATTTCTTCTATCTAAAAAAAGTTAATCTGTTTGCTTACAAAAGTAATTAGCGCTTCTATATTTAATTTTTACTGTATAGTGTGGCACTGACACACACCCATTAATTGTTACTATTCTATTATGTAATATTGAAAATCTCAGTTTACAGTTTAATACTAAAATCCTAGTTATTTGTAAAAAAAATAAATAAGAATTTCTAAGATTGGATATGAAACTTTTAAAATTATTAGACGTTGATATATTAGATATTTTTAATTATGAATTTGAAGAGTTATTTTTAGTAGTCTTAAAAGATATAATAAATTCTACTATAATTAATTCATTAAGGTTTTAAGTACGAATTCGATAGAAGATATATAATCTAATAATATTAATATTTATAAATTAAATTATGAGTTAAGAATATTTAGATAATTATTTTATTATTAATGTTATATATGCTTTATGTTATATATTCACTACACCTCTGTTATGTTTTAATCACTTTATGAATTTGATTCCAAAAACCACACAAAAATAAATATTACACAAAAGATAAAAAATCATACTTCCTAATCGAGTTTTTAACCGAATCATTTTTGATTGGTTGAATTGGTATGTAAGTTGTAACATGAGAAAATCACACAAAGCACAACATATTTGAATAACCTCATGACCTATTAATCGTAGAAGTAGGATATTTGACAAGTAATAAACACTTAAATAATACAATTCAAGTGTATCATCTTTCTCATTTTGAGAAAAAATTGCGATCAACAAAGGAATTTGAGTAGGACTTGAATGAGAATGACATAAAAAGTCCCTTTCAAAACCTAACATTATACAAGAATGATAGAGAAAAATTGGTGATTAGCATGGAGGGGAATATTGTTCTTTTTAAATGTGTTCTTCAAAAATGATTGTTTGATACATCATACTACTCACTAATGACATTTTCACTATAAATTTTGAAAGTATACCCTACAAATTTTGAAAGTATACCTTTAGAAGTTGTGTTTTACATTACAAACATCTGAATTCATATGTTTGGTGATTATGTTATATATTTATGCAAATATACTTCTAATTTTTACCCTTTCTCTCGCGTGTTCCGAAACATTCATATAGATGAATTGTACGTTAGTTATCTACAAAAACAAATATATAAGATTATATTAATATTAAAATTTAACATCTAAAATACTTTCGCAACTGAAATATAAAATTAGCGATTTTAAATTATAAAAGACAAATTATATAAAAATACGTAATAAAAATTATAACACAATTGACGACTCATATAATTATTTAATCAAACTTGTAATGGCCTTATATTTAGATGTTCTCATATACTCAAGTAGACCATAATGTGACCTAGGTTGCTTCAAGAAGACGATTATCTCTTAATTGGATCTTACTAACGTAGCTAAAACTTGATTAGACTAAGATAAGGATATTGGGTAAATACAAATAGCATCCGTTTTACTACAAAAAAAATAAAAATAAAAATAAAAAAGGTATAGTAGCAAAAATAGTGGTGCTAAAAGTAATTTCTGATTAAAAAAATTGAAGCCCGAAACTGTTCTAATAATGGACCCGACAGAAAAGTTTAACCCGAAAAGCTAGGGTTTTTTTTCTTTCTTTTGTAAACAAAAAAAAAAAGCTAGGGCTATGAGTTTTCGCGCATAAAAAGCTGACTTTAACACCATTCCCTGCCTCTTCTCTAAAACCCTAGTTTACTGCTAAAACCCCCCACCGTAACGTTATCAGCCATGTCGTTAGCCATGTCCATTTCGCCACCTCAATCCGAAGGCAAGAAGAAGAAACACCGCAACAAGCATGGCGAACAAGATGATTCAACAGATCAACAAAACAACAAAGAAGAATTCATGATCAAACCTCAACAGGTAACACCTTCAATCGACACTTCAAGTTGGCCGATACTCTTGAAAAATTATGACCGACTTAATGTCCGTACCGGTCACTACACCCCCCTTCCCTCCGGTCACTCACCCCTCAAACGTCCCCTTGTTGAATACCTCAAGTATGGTGTCCTTAACCTTGATAAGCCTGCAAACCCTTCTTCTCATGAAGTTGTTGCTTGGATCAAGCGCATTCTTCGTGTCGAAAAAACCGGTCACAGTGGCACTCTTGATCCTAAAGTCACTGGTAATTTAATTGTTTGTATTGATAGAGCTACTAGGCTTGTTAAATCTCAACAAGGTGCTGGTAAAGAGTATGTTTGCATTGCCAGACTTCATGCTGATGTTCCTGATGTTTCTAAGGTAGCTCGTGCTCTTGAATCCCTAACTGGTGCTGTTTTTCAAAGGCCACCTTTGATTTCTGCTGTTAAGAGACAACTTAGGATCAGAACTGTTTATGAAAGTAAGTTGCTTGAATATGATGCTGAGAGACATTTAGTTGTCTTTTGGATTTCTTGTGAGGCAGGTACTTATGTTAGGACTATGTGTGTTCATTTGGGTTTGGTTCTTGGTGTTGGTGGTCATATGCAAGAGCTTAGGAGGGTTAGATCTGGGATTATGGGTGAGAAGGATAATATGGTTTCTATGCATGATGTTATGGATGCTCAATGGGTTTATGATAATTACCGTGATGAGACTTATTTGAGGAGGGTTGTCATGCCTTTAGAGGTTCTTTTGACTAGTTATAAGAGACTGGTTGTTAAGGATTCTGCTGTTAATGCTATTTGTTATGGTGCTAAGTTGATGATTCCGGGTTTGCTTAGGTTTGAGAATGATATTGAGGCTGGTGAGGAAGTTGTGCTTATGACTACTAAGGGTGAAGCTATTGCTCTTGGGATTGCTGAGATGACAACTGCTGTTATGGCTACTTGTGATCATGGCATTGTTGCTAAGATTAAGAGGGTGGTTATGGATAGGGATACTTATCCAAGGAAATGGGGTTTGGGTCCTAAGGCTTCTATGAAGAAGAAACTGATTGCTTTAGGGAAGTTGGATAAGCACGGGAAGCTGAATGAGAATACTCCAGAAGAGTGGATGAGGAATGTGGTTTTGCCTGCTGGTGGGGATAGTGTGATTGCAAGTATGGCTGCTGCTCCTGCAACTGAAGGTGGGAAGAAAGAGGTTGACGGGGAAGGGAAGAAAAGAAAGAAACATGAATCTGACGATAGCCCTGCTCCTGCCAAGAAGGTAAAAACTGAAGATGAAGAAAAAGTGAAGACAAAGAAAGTAGACGAAGCGGATGTGGAGGTCGAAGATGAGAAGAAAGAGAAGAAGAAGAAAAAGAAGAAGGATAAAGAGAACGGAGTTGAAAAGGAAGAGAAAGAAGTGGAGGAGAAGGTTGAAAAGGAGAAGAAAAAGAAGCACAAGGACAAGGCTGAAGATGTTACACCCGAAGTGGAGAAGTCAGAGAAGAAGAAGAAGAAGAAGGACAAAGATGCTGCTGAGATTAGTAACGGAAAGGATGAGAGTAATGCTGATCGGAGTGACAAGAAGCACAAGAAAAAGAAAAACAAAGACACCCCGGTAGAAGAATAAATGAAGACATGATTGGGTTTTGGTTAAATGAACTATAATTGTAATGCTATTTCTTTCTCTTCTTTCATAGTTTCTCTTTTATTTAGTTTGTTGTTTTTTATTCAACTTTTTGATATTTATCTGGAGCTGTTTCTAATCCCCCCAATTATCAAGTTTTTGGAAACGTGTAGTATGCATTATCAAATGTAATAGCTTTTCCTAATATTGTTCTAGTAGTTTTAGTGAAAGATTGTATTAACTACTTGATGGAAGATTCTGATCATTATCCTGGCTGTTAAGAATATTTACAGAGCTTCAGTAACCATTGGCATTTTTTCCTTGAATATATGGTTTTGCTAATCGATTTATTTTTATCTTTGTATCTGTCTGTTTGTTTGAAAATAGGGGAGTTTGTGTTGTTGCCAATTCAATTCTCCTCTTCAAACTAGAGGCGTATTAGTAATTGAATTTTTTATTGAATTGATGGAAAACAACCTCGTATTTGACTATTCATATCTTTGCACCTGTAAGGAACCGATGCATCAGATTCTTACCACACAATAAAGAGGCATTTTGGTTTTACTTTTGACCATTGTACTTGAATATTCCAGCGATGAAGCTTTTAAACTAGATACTGATCTAGGTTCGATGTCAACTATAGAAGATAAAATTTGGTCTTCCATTGATTCTGATGCTTTTTTTTTCCTACTGCTCATATAGAATTCAATGGCTATCTTGTGATTCAGATGCTTGATATTTCAACTTCAGTTTTTATTAAGAAAATTACAATGCTATGGATGGAGATGATGATAATTAACTTTTCTTCTGATAAATCCAAAAAAGCTCATGATTAGGGTTTGGAATTAGTTGCAATGGACAAAACTATCAAGAAAATTGTAGAGTTTGATGAAAAAAGCATTTGATAAGAGTGATGGCATGAGTTACGAATGTTAAAAAGTTTGATATCTAATCGATGCATATGAAAAACTATATAATAACAGAGATCAATTTTTTAAATAGATCTTATACTTTAGAGAAATAATCTTTACAAACGCGCTAGAGATTACTTAATTTATCCACATAAAAAAATACATTTAAGACATTATTAGAGATTTTGGAGCATACCATTGTAATTTTTTTTTAGTCAAGACCATTGTAATTACAATTTGCGCGAGTTAGTCTCCAAGATGATCTCAAGAAAATTGTGTTATGTAACTAGTTTGATCTAAAATAATATAAAAATTTTACCACAATTTTTTTTTGCATCACACAAAACTACGCTTCATTGATTTACAAAAATAACTAGTTTATCATAATCAGTTTCTAAAAAGAACATTGAGGGATAAAATATTACAGTAAATAAAATATAGGCTTTAATATAATTTTAATTATTTTTCTTTTTCAATATTCGTTTTGATCATTTATTTATTTATTAATTAATTTTCATATTTTTTTTTTATAAATAATATATTTTAGTTTTTGTCACAATCACAACCAAAACTATAACAATATATGATCATTAAAATCACTTATAACAATTGTTAATATATATCTACTATAATATTTTAGAAAAACATCAATTAACACAATAATAGGCGCACAATTGAAAAAATTCTTCTTGCATTCTTTGAAACATACATAATTCATAATAACAATAATCATACAATTGTTTTGTAACTTGAAAAAGACATTTATCAGTTTTCTCTGTATTTTCATATTGTCTTTACTAAGGTTACACACTTAACTTTATAACTTATTCAAGATTAAACCTCAATAATTCATAATAACAATAATCATACAATTGTTTGAAAGATGTATAATGAAAAAGCCTAACATTCATCATTTATAAAAGATAAAAGATAATATAAATTACAAAAAGTAAATGACTAAAATAAATATTTAACATAAAATAAATGACAAAAATTATATTTAAATATAAAGTATAATATATAATATTATTCTTGGTGAAATTCAAACACCATAAATAACCTTTAAAATGAGTAATTAGTCAAATTATTCTTAAAATTGTTACCGTTCGTTAAATTAATATTGAATTTTTGCAAAATAGTAATTAAAATAGTATATATTTAAATTTTTATCGTTAGATATTATGATATGAGTTAATTGAATATTTGAACTCTCCATGTTGATCTGATGTCAATATTATCACAACTTATATTAATTTTTCGATGAAATTTTAATATTTCAGAAAATTTATCTCAAAGAATATGACAATGTTGTAGAATTAATGTGGATAAACTATATATTTAATTATACTGCTACGTTAAAATATCTAACTTAAAAAATTTATATATGAATTATTTTAATTAATATTTTACAATTTTAAATATGTATTTATTAATTTAAAAAATTTAAAAATTAATTTGATGGACATTTATAAATTTAAAAACTAATCCGCATATTTACTCTCTAATCTTAACCATCATGAGTTAACTATATGAGATAATTTCCTAAGGATTAAGTGAAAAATTTATTAACAAAATGAATCCTACCAATTATTAATAAATAAATCATAACTATTAAATTTAGGGTCAATTGATTCTTTTCAAAGATAAATAAATTTAATTTATATACATTATTCATATAAAACATTTGATTGATCATAACTTACAATAACAGTATATACATATATAAATAAAACTCAAGATAAAATAATTTTGGGACGGAGGGTTAACAGTGGGGGACAAAATAGTCACGTCGCCTAGCTGCATTTCCAATCTTGTCTTCGGTAATAATCCCAATTCCCAAATCTATGTATGTATGTATGCATGGGTTATGATGTTATGTATGTTGGGTTCCGCATAACATTGACATGCGATCTAAACTGTAACTCAGCTTGACCCAACCACAAGACAGCCAGCGAGTGAGAGAGAGAACGAGTTACGAGCGAGCAGCAATGGCATCTTCTTTCGTCAAGCTTGATGATTCCCCAATGTTCCAGAAGCAGGTTCGTATTTTCATTCCCATTTCCACATCGCAATTCACTTTTACTACTGCTCAATCTATTTTTCTTCCATCTTTCTCTTCAGATTTGCTTTACTCTCACTCTCCCTGCATCTCTCACGCAACATTTTTTTTAAAATTATTTTTGTTATGCTTTCCGTTTAGTTTGTCACCATATCCAATTTTTGGATCTAGAATCAGTAATAGTAACGATAAGGAAATAATGAATTATGATCTTCAGATCAAAGCCACGTTCACTGTCCGATACAGACACATGTGCTGAAATTCAATCTATGAAACATGTAGACGGGCACGGACACTGGTCACAACACTGGCACATCGGCATCTATAATAATTTGAGAAAATAAACTAATTGAATAGAATTGTCGACCCATGTCGGATACACTTTTGATATGAAGTTTTGGTGCTATGAGAATTCAATCATGTCATTTTCTTAGATTATTATTGGGATCTAGGTGTTGCTTCATAATTAAGGAATTACCATTTCTGTAAGATACATTGAGTTGTCTTCACAGTCATGGCCGCTTTAAAGTGATGATAATTTTATTTTCCTCCTTTGAGGTGTCTTTTTCATAATACACCATGGAAGTGGAAATGGAATTGGATTAACAGGCTTTTCTCTTTAATATTAGTTTTGTTTTTTACTTTCAGTTTGGTCGATGATTGTTTCCTTTTGTGTCTACAAGGATGATTCCTTGTTATCTACTTTTGTTTGTATTCGTTGTTCTCTTCCTAAATCTTTTTCTGTTTCCCCCTAAAATAAGCATGTGCATTTAATAACTATATGTGGATATTATAACTGCAAACAAGTTTTGCACATACATATCCAATCACATTTTGCCTATTTTTTGACTTTGTAAATGGGTTTCTAGCAACAATATTGTGAAATGAATGTTCTATCTTACAAGAGAAGAGATCTCAGCTTATATACTTGCTGAGTCTTTTACATAATAGGAAATTGACAGCTGTAATAACAAACTAACAGAAAGTAGTTACTCCTATAAAGCTCATGGCCAAATTCTTTAGTTATATGTATATATTCTCATAGTAATCTACTAGATTACGAATGATGGTACCTTGCAGTAATATATTTATTTTCGGTGGAACAGTTATCTTCTATTGAAGAAACAGCGGACCAGTTAAAGGATCGGTGCCAGAACCTATTCAAAGGGTGTAAGAAGTTTATGTAAGTGCTAGATGGATTTCCTCTATTGAGTATTAGATATAATTTTGCATTTACTAAATCAATCCTTGATTTTGAAGATATATATCTTTTTATGAATATTTTACTTGAGTACAGCAGAAAGAAGTACATGGCTTCTTTTTTCGTCAGCTACTCATGGTTGTTTCAAGGGGATTTGTATTATCGATAATATACGAAAGACAAATTGGACAGCCCTGATTTTCATGATAATTTTCTATTTTTGGGTCTAACTGTAGAAGAGGAAGATTATTGGTGAATGATTGTGTGTTGGCTAATAGATGTGGCTATGAAGTTCAAACATAGAAGCACCATGTTTTGGACTTTTGGTTGAAGATTTCACCAAATCAAATTGGCCAATTATTTGTTGGAACCACACTAGGGGCAAGTTATTAATGCTCTTCTATATCACTTCAGGACAGCTTTAGGGGAAGCATATAATGGAGAACTTGCCTTTGCTGATTCATTAGAAGCATTTGGAGGTGGCCATGACGACCCTGTTAGTGTTTCAATTGGAGGTTGTTGAAATTTATTGTAATATATTGTTTTACTTCTTCTTCATACAAGTTAACAATTCCATATGGTGCTTCTTTTATGCTCACAGAAGAACTATATTTTCGTTTAGTGTTAAAATTGCTAGTACACAGTTTAGCATTTTAAAACACCAAGTTTGTTTATCAACATGGTCCTTTTTAGTAGTCTACGGCTTAGTTTCTTTTTCCTTGTAAAAGGTTTTAACTTCACAAAACTTTGCCCTGATTAGTGAATGGATGTTTATCTAGTTCTTGGCTTCACTTTTCTTTTGCTGGTTACATAATGGTATAGTTGCTGTTTTTACCATATGACTTACTTGGGGACAGCTTTGTCACTGTTCAAGCTGAGCATAAGCTGCTTTGTTATTTGATGATTAGTGGGATGTCTGACATCCACCAAAGATAGCCCTGACCATTGCTAAGTGTAAAGTGTATTTTGATTTCTAACCAGGACCCGTCATATCTAAGTTTATCACCGCACTACGTGAATTAGCTACTTTTAAAGAGCTTCTTCGCTCACAGGTGAGTCCTTGAACCAGAATGCTTCACTTTTATCTCAGTTTCAACAGACAGTAGTGACTGTGAGACTTGCCTTACTTCAGATGTGTTTTTATCTTGAAAGCAAATTTTTTGGTCTGCTTATTCAAATTTACTAAAACAAACATGAAAGGCTGATGAGTTGGATTCATTTATTCATGTATCCATGTACTTATTTTGCTAATGATAATCAAATATCTTGCAAAGAATGTGTAGATTTTACACTTATCATTCATGTAATAATAAAATGAAAATTATGTGACTGTTCTGTTTATCTCCATTGTGCTTTGTTGTGCACGAGTTATGTTTGTCAAAAGACCTAACTTGAATGGAGAAAAAAAAAATTCTGTTGCTCATTCCTCTAACCCACATAACAATAAAATGGAACATCAACTACAATTTTCTCATCCTAAAAATTTGAAGCAGCGTGTAAATGATGACTTAATCTGTAGAATTTCCTACTTTAATTTTCACTGGAAGAAGGAAAGTTCTGATTGCTCCAATTTTTGTGTAATACGAATTGAATAATAGTTGAAAATTCCTTCCCTGTTTAAGATTTTCTTTTCACAAATCTTTGCTGGATGTGTTGGAGCTATTATGCTGTATACTAAAAGAATAGAGAGAGAAAAATAATTCAAGAGCGACATTGTGTACTTATTTATGGTTGGCATTCTCCAAAGATATCTTCGTCTTGCTTTGTTGACAATTTGTCTTAGTTTTTTTGTTTGAGAAATTACTT
Source organism: Cicer judaicum (assembly GCA_037974835.1). Taxonomy (NCBI): domain Eukaryota; kingdom Viridiplantae; phylum Streptophyta; class Magnoliopsida; order Fabales; family Fabaceae; genus Cicer; species Cicer judaicum. The sequence goes on from JBBPBS010001017.1 coordinate 14,160,510, forward strand.
GACATATTTTTTGTAAAGGTAGAGCATGTATTGATTGACCGGCTGGCAGAGTTTATGAATGTTGATTTGCAAGATGCAAAGGTATTTATTTTTTTCCACTCTTAAGTTAATGTTTCTTTTGTGAAAGTTCTATGTTGCAATTTTTTATGTACATAATATGTTTAGTGAAATCTCTTAGATTTTCTCTCTTCTATTTCCATCCATTTTTGCTTATATCAGGAATCTCGCCGTCGTTTTGACAAATCCATGCATTCTTATGATCAGGTATTGAGAAATTATAAGTTCTATACTCAAACTTTAAATTGAGTTTTAACATTGTTCTATTTGCAAATATAAGTCAATGTTATATTGTCCTTGTCTTGTTTAGATATTCTTCTTATAAATCAGTTCTCGTGTTGAACATAGGCTAAGTGGTAACATTTTTTTATGTGACGTCTATTTTTGGGTGTTCATCCTGTTTATTGAACTCTTTCTTCCTCCTTTAAGCCATTATTTACTGTTCATCTTTTAGGATTCCTCAAAAGAGTTACGTGGATGTTTTATTCCTTTGATGTGATGGTTAAAGTTGTCTGGTTTGTGTTGTTGGTGCATGATGGAAACCCAAAAACACAATAGTATGAAATGAGTTCAGTATTTAGAAAAAAAAGAAAATGATTAGAAGAGTTTCCCCCTATAATCCCCAAAGCAAAGCTCCTTCAGAGGATGAATACCTCTGCCCCATTAGAAATCGTAAAACAGAATACTCACTATTATGACGACCACCTCATGACATCAGCTCTCTCTCTATATTACCCTCTTTCACGTGTATTTCTCTCCCTCTCTCTAACTAACTTGCCAACTCAGCACTCTTTTCTCCATTTGGGACTTTCTCTTCATGGGTTCTATCAGTGCATAAGAATTTAATCATTTATGGTAATTAACTGTAGTTTATGTTTACTTCCTTACTTTTGCAACTAATTCTTTACCCTTCATTTTATTTGTCTCTTGACTGAACATGCATTGTTTATGATAAATTGTATTTTGATGAGAGCCTAGTTATTTCGGCAGCGGTAGTAATCCTTAATATTTGATGTCTATATATGCATTTTTATTTTGTACATGAATGACACTTTTGAAAGCAGTAATTTGCTTCCATCCTTGACTTCAACATTATAGTTCTTCCATTTATTTGATGTTTATTTCATTTTTTGATTAAATTTGAACTGATATATCAATTGCTAACAGCTGATATTAGTAGTGGTTTCTCACAGTGTTTGTGTACCCCTTTTATACAGTCACGAGAAAAGTTTGTTTCTTTAAAGAAGAATACACCGGAAGACGTTGTTGCTGAATTAGAAGAGGTTTGCCGTATCAATTAGTAAATGATCAGTTGCTTCTCCCTTATCTTGTACTGTGCCATGATTACAGATTGCAGTGAAAAAATTGTCAGTTCAAGAGTTATACATGTGCACTTATTTTGCCTGCTGGAGTTTATAATGAGACCTCTAGTCTGGAATGTATTTCATCACTTTCCTGCTTAAATATAAATTTTGTTACTGTTATGGTAATGAATGTTGAAGTGATTTGTGTCTTCTAACTCTCCATAGCCTTAGTTTTGTATTTAGCAGTAAAATATTGAAAACGTTTCATCACTTTTATTATCTTCATCATCTGTCCTTTAGAATTAAAACGACCTCAATCTTCAATAGTTCATGATTCTTTCTTTAACAAGCAAATTCAAAAGAGATAACCATAAAATGATATTACCAAGATATATCTTGTCAAACCTTGGCGCAGTGGTTGATGTTGCTTCTATGTGACTAATAGTTCACAATTTTAAGTTATGGATCAGCTTCTTGCAAAGGCAGGGTAAGACTGTCTAATAGGTTTGGTCCTTTTGTGGACCTTGTTATGGCAGGAGCTTTATAGCACTAGGTTTCTCTCTTTTTTTTATATCTTGTGAATTCAGCAATAGTCAATAGGTCTTTGGAGCTTCCCTATCATCAGGAGGAATTTTATACATTTCTGAATGGGTCAATTTCTAGTCTATAGCAGTTAGGTTGATACTGTCTGCTCTGAGATCAACATTCTTTTCTGAATATTTTGTAGTGGATAGCATGTACATTAGAGCTTGGCATCCTGAATTCCCGATATCGCCATTGGTTCTAAATCTGAAAAATAAAATGCAGTCTGTAACGTTGTCACATCAGAACTGGAAAATATTTGTTTTAAGGGATGGTATGACAAGACCAATCTGCGCATGTCTTGTACTTTCCAGTAAGAGCTACCTTGTGCTTGCAAGCCTCTATGCGGTAGAGACTTTGCTGTCACAGGCAAGGCCTTGGATTCTATTTATTATAATGTAAAGTTAAAGGAAGACTGAAAAAAACTAAAGGAAAAACCATTAAGTGAGACTTATAGATGAACGGTCTATCTATAAACTTAATGCATGATAGGTGATCTATGGCACCTTTCAATCCATGTAGCTAACTCACCTATGGCTTGGTTTATTTTGTTATTATTGATGGTGATTCATGGATGACTTTACACATTTGCTCACATTTATAATCCATTGGGTTCTCTCTGTTTTTTTATTTGTCATATTCTTTCATGAGTATTGGTATGTCCAATATGTAATCAATTATATGATACTCTGATCAATGGCAGGGTCTACAAAATTCAAAGTCATCATTTGAGAAAAGCCGCTTCAATCTAGTATGTCTTTTACAATTATGGATGTTTTTTGCTGACATTTCAACAACCTTATTTATGGTATGAATTTGGGTATTGGGTTTTAAGGAGTGCAGGTACACTCTCTCATGAATATTGAAGTGAAAAAGAAGTATGAGTTCTTGGAGTCCATAAGTGCAATAATGGATGCTCATCTGAGATACTTTAAACTGGTCTGTAAATTGGTGGCTAATTCTTCATGAGTGAACTTTCAAGTTTTTAATTATTATGTTGCACTTAACAAGTCATGTTATGCTTTAGGGCTATGAATTACTAAGCCAAATGGAGCCTTATATTCACCAGGTAACTAATGTTTTGTTCATTTCTTACAAGGGAAGATATTTTCAAGATATGATTATAAGCACATTTGACAATGTTAAGATATAGTATAAACTATTCATGTCTCTTCACCTAATAACTTAAGCTTTTAGGTTCTGGCATGGTATTAGAAAATGAAGTGTTCTATTATTCAGTCCCTGTGACCCCATTTTCTAATAAAAAGTTGAGTCCAGCACAAGGTAGATGAGCCTGAGATTGTCCAAACTTATATCCAGAAGATTCTTATGTAATGGGATGCATTAAAGAAATAATATAAAATCATCCATGTGTCTTCACACTAAATCTTAGGCTTTTGAGATAGTTCGTTTATCATAGCTACAACAGTTGGAAAAGGATGATAATTGTCAACTTAATATGCTCCATTCTTGATTGGTTCCCGAACTGGCTTTATCAAGTTGAACCTCGAGTCATAACCATTTTTTGTTTAAAACAGCTATATTTAGCAGTTGGTTGGATAGATGAGGCACCCTTTCTAGGTTTGTGAATTGAATATCAATCTCAATAAAATACTCAACCTGCACCAGTGATATTAGTGAGCATGTGAGCACATAAAAAGTAATCCACTCCTATATATTTTATAAATTAGAGTCCACACTTTAGAGACTGGGATGATCTATAAGGTACTCGCTTTATCCATCAAACATATGGATTCTTTATTGACAACTACCTATCCCTTTTTCTATTTTCAGTTTTTCGTTGCATTTAATATTCACAATTCACTCTTAGTTAACTTCCCCGCTTCTTCTCCTTATTAGGTTCTGTTAGAATATATGAAATATCTTACAATATCTTTGATATTATCTTAGATTATGTCCTAAAATTAGTTTCTAATATTAGAGTATCTTAGATGATCTTCTAGGATTAGTTTTCATATTACTTAGTTATTATCATGATTTGTTTCTTGATACTATTATTTATTTAGAATTATGAGTCTTGTACTCCTATAAATAGGGGTGTTGTTCTTTTGTGTTGAATTAGTAACAAGTAATTATCAATAGTATTCTAAGTTCTTATTATTTCTCTCCCCTGTTTATCTAAAACCCATAACTTCAATAGGTTCAAATAAAATTTTCTTCGACAATATGCAAATTTGGTTTGCCCAACCCTATTTATCTGTTTAAGAAGTACTAAATTTACATGGTTAAGACTATGCATATATTGGTTAATCGATTCTTGTCAAATATTTTTCAGTAATCTACCATTATATATTAAATTAGATTTTGAATGTATTCTATTGAAAGGAGTTTAATCTGTGTTTACACTCCCTTGAAAAATGACGGGTCACTATTAACTTTTCTTTTAAATTTTAAATTAAATTATTTTGGGCACCTTCTTTATGATTTAAAAAAAATCCTTGTAATCTGTATTTTGAAGATTTTATCCCATGAATTATGCTTATCTTTTAATTTGTGTAAGGTTACCTAAATTTAAAAGTATCCATGTAATGCATGGAAGGCTTGCTAGTTTTCCTATTATAATGCAGTCTCCTTATTTGCAATTCTTATAGCCTTGTGAGAATTGTTTAGCCTAGGGTTACCACTGCTTTTCAATAAAATTTAAGTAAGAACAATGGCAGTAATGAACTCAGGATAACTTATGGTTAGTTGCTCAGAGTTGTTTCTCCCATTGAGTGCCTGGTGTGAGTCCCACTGATTGACCAATACCTAAATTATGTTTGTACTTGGATAAAGAGCTTTCAACTTCTGATTCCCTCCACCTCTAGTAAACTACTTTTCTCATTTTAAATACCTAACATTGGTAACAATCGTATGCGTGGATCATGTTGTGTATCCTATATGCCTGTTATATGATCCAAACAAAATAATTTTTAAAGGCTAGTATTATAGTATTATCTCTAATGTCCCATTTAATATTTACTTTCAATGTTACTTGAGGGTAGCTAAAAATATTGATTAATCTATTCCAAAACAAAATTTTAAAGAAGTTAGATATACTTAATATAGGAATCATCACTATGCCTACCTAGTGTTTTATCTGTGTTTGAATTTCTTGTATCATGTATGTAATTTGAATCCTTGCAGCTTGGGAGGATATCTATTGCTAGTTGTTGTCTTATACTTTTACTAGGACTGCATTATTCTGCAGTTGTTTATTTATTCTATGCTGTTGATTCTTCTAACTGGCTTGGGGCTCATTATATATATTAGATTGTAATTATACATTGTGACCATTGAATATATCAACTGAGTAAGGTTATTTTATAATGATTTGAAGTGACTACTTTAATATTCGATGCTGGAGGTTTTGAACAACTCAAATCTGCTTCATGAAAATTCACAATCCATTTTATATTTGATGTCTATCCTTAACCTAGGTGCTAACATATGCTCAACAATCTAAAGAATTGGCTAATATTGAGCAAGATAAGCTTGCAAAACGGATCCAGGAATACAGAACACAATCAGAGCTGGAAAATGCACGAGCATCTAGCAGCAATACTGATCCCATGCCAGGTGCTGATAGCACCCATACTGTACGTTTGAATTCTTATAAAAGCTTTGAAGCAGGGATGCAGTCTGCAACCAAAGGCGAGGCAAGTAATTGGCATTTTCTTGTTAATATGTGATAACCGATAATTCTCTAGTTCATGTTCAATAATTGTTTTTTATTTGGTCTTGTGTAATTTTTTTTATCCTTGTTTTTAGGTTCAAACAGTTAAACAAGGCTATCTGTTAAAACGATCATCAAGGATGCGGGGAGATTGGAAAAGGAGGTTTTTTGTTCTTGATAACCAAGGGAGTTTATATTACTACAGAGCAAAAGGACCCAAACCCTCGGTAGGAATACTTTTTTTTATTTGTTTCACCTGTCAAGCAATCTTCTAATGTTTTTCTTTGAAATCTATTTACAGGGATTTCAGTCATATAATTATAGTCGTCTTTCCGAACAAAATAGTGGCATGTTTGGTAGATTCCGTGCAAAGCATAATAGGGCCGCATCACTAAATGAAGATATTTTGGGTAGTTGTACAGTTGATCTGTGCACATCCACTATAAAAATGGATGCAGAGGATACAGATCTACGACTTTGCTTCCGTATTATTTCTCCCTCAAAATCATATACACTACAGGTGACTGATGGACCTATTTCATATATTTGAACAATCATATAATCAGCCTCTGTAATGTGTTAAATTATCTTGTTGACAACAAAACATAGTTTCTTATCTTGTACTGGCCTACCATTTGTTTGATATTTTTTTCAAATGTAAATATCAAAAATGGACATTCTGTTTGTTAAAGTTGTCAAGGTTCCTTGTTATATCTTTCATCAAGTTATGTATTGTAATATGTTTTACTCCTGTATTAATTTTTTGTTAGTTGATTCTTTAAGTTGGTTTAATCAGGCTGAAAATGAAGTTGATAGGATGGACTGGGTAAACAAAATTACTGGAGCTATCACCTCACTTTTTAATTTTCAGTTTCTTCAACAGGTATCTATTCTGCTTTTTCGAAGCATAATTTCTTGCCAATATGTTCATATATGATGTCATGTCAACATTTGTCTGTCTGAAATTGCTGCAGCCTCATTATGGTAAATTGCAATTAGAAAATAAAAACTCAGCAATTGGTTCTTCTTTGACAAGTCAACAAGAGGATAGTAATAAATCTTTGATGGATGATGTATTTTCCGAAGAAGGAGGTAGTGTCTCTAATATTTTAAGGGGAATTCCTGGGAATGATAAGTGTGCTGAGTGCAGTGCTCCTGAACCAGACTGGGCATCTCTAAACCTTGGTATACTGTTGTGTATTGAATGCTCCGGAGTGCATCGCAATCTTGGAGTTCATATCTCCAAGGTGAGTTATTTCAGACAAATGCAAACCATTTATTTTGCTTGTGTTTATCATGTAGAAATAAGAACTTTTTTAACTGGATTTAAATTTGTTTGGATTTTTATAATCGAAGCATCAATGGGTTGAGATTTTGAAATTTTAGTTCTTGATTTTATTGTTGTAGGATAATATATAGTACTGAAGCGCTTACAATATTTTCCAATTCTTTCTTTCTTGGATGAAGGGCTTTCGCTTTAAGAATCTTATTAGTGTCGACTTTTGAGAAATAATATGCAACTTCTGTTTGTCTTTATACTTGAACTAAATAATTTTTCTTAAGTAGTGTGCTTTTTGACTCAGCAGTTTATGAATAACCATTTCCTAAAGGCATTAAATTTTGTCTGCCAACTGCAGGTGAGATCTCTAACATTAGATGTGAAGGTTTGGGAACCTACCATTTTGGAGTTATTCAATAACTTGGGTAATGCTTATTGTAATTCTATCTGGGAGGGCTTGCTTCTACTTGATGATGAAAGGTATACTTTTGGCTCTCTTTAAGGCAATATACAGTATGTGCTTTATTTCTCGTTGAGTTATTTGGTATTTGAGCTTGTAATCCTTTCTTTTCGGGAACAATTATCTGCAGAGTAGGTGAATCAAATGTGCCTTTGAAACCATGCTCCACCGATCCCTCCCAATATAAAGAAAAGTACATCCAAGCAAAGGTAACCACTTTCAGTTCAATTTAACTTTATGTAGGGATTAGGGAAGTCTTCATGGTTTACTCTAATAGGGGCAGCTTGATTATTGGTATTTTTGATGTCACAATAAGACATGAGTGAGATAGTGTAATTATGATTTTTTAAACTTGTCCGTTAAATCAGTTTTAACTTTATTGGTATTTTATTATTTTTATAAAAAAATTAGGCTGTTTTGAATTCGATAATCTATCTAATAATACCCACAAAAACCAGTATTCAGATTAGTATAAATGTTTCTAAAATTATCAAAAGTCTTGTGGATAATGACGGCAATTGTTATCATTTTATCAACCATCAATTTTGAAGTTGTAGAGTTTGGCCTTTCATTGGAATTGAATAGGAAATTTGTTTGTACCAAAAAAAAAAAATGAAATAGGAAATTTGATAGTGTTGCTCATGAGGACATAATCACTGATTGGTAACCTCTATAATATGATTTCTACTATGTCTTATTTATCTCTCTCTCTCTCATACTTTGTTTCTTCTAATCACATGCAAGTTTTGCATCTTGACATTATGATTCCTGAGATGTGTTATCTGATTAGGAAGCCTCGGCTTTCTTCACTATTTTTACTGCGGTAAATATTGTTGTAACTTGTGATTTTTCAATCAGTATGTAGAGAAATCATTAATCATCCGAGCAGATATACCTGAAATTCCTTCAGTTTCCACAAAAATATGGCTAGCAGTTCAGGCTATAAATGTACAGGAAGTTTATCGCCTTATTGTAACCTCAACTTCAAATCCGATAAACACAAAATATGACGATGCGGTTCCCAATGCTGATACTGAAGGACAACAGCATGATCCTGAAGCCTGTCTAAGGATTAAAGAGTCTAATGAAACAGAGAGTTGTTTCCATGGTTGGTCTTTATTACATCTGGCATGTCATTCTGACAGTACACTAATGGTTGAGTTGTTGCTCCAATTTGGTGCCGATATAAACATGCGTGACTATCATGGAAGGACCCCCTTGCACCATTGCATTTCTAGCGGGAAAAATCCATTGGCAAAGTTTTTACTAAGAAGGTAATGCTTTATTTAAAGCCGTTTTTTTTACTGTCTTTGGGCATTTGTTGGCTTAGAAAGCAATCATACATTCTTCCTCTCTATCCCTAACTCATTTTTATTTTCTGCTAAGAAAAGTGTTAGAAAGAATTTAGATAAAGATGCGTGAACAGAATTTAAGGCATCCTTAATTACATCAAAATATTAAAACCCTCGGAAAATATTAGGAACCCAAGAATTGGATTCCTTGATTTAGAGGAAGAACATTATTATTTAGAAAGAAAAGATAAGAAATAATAAGAGAGAACCTCTCCCAAGAAAATGATACACAAGAGCGGATACGCTCCTACAATAGTTTACACCACTCAATTTCTAAAGGTGATAATAAACTCCGTTCTAAAGAGGTGGAAGCCTCTATTTAAAGACTTCCGGTACATTAAGACAGGGATTAAGTCCTAGATAACTAACTAATAACAAAAACACTAAAGCAGGTACACTTATACCACTACTAACAACCTAGGAACACAACTACTAACAAACTCCTAATTATCCCTATTTGTATATCCTAACAGAGAGAGTCATAAATGTAACACCGGAAAGAAGCAAGAAATACAACTTCACCCCACTGAAACCCTAGACGGGAATTGTCTCTGAAGATGTTGGCAACCAAATGCAGTAGATGATAGCATATAAGGCACATAAATCAAGCACCCAATCATACTCATGAGTTTTTCTCTTGAGAGATGAGTTTATTTATTATTTTTCTCCAATAAGTATCAATGAGAGAAAATAACCAGTGTAGAACTGTTCTGTCCATGTGTGTCTATCCTACATTCCCTTGAAAAATCTCAAATCTCAAATACCATCATTCGTTTTCCTTGGTGAATCCATTACCAATTTGGACTGTCCATCGGTTCCTCAGACAAGTTATAATCGTTCCACAACCAGCTAACATTTTTTAGGTTAAATTGTAGTTTTAGTCCCTCTATTATTACCAATTTATGGAATTGGTCCCCCTATTTTAAAAGTTGACAGTTTTGATTTCTCTCATATTTTTGAACTAAAAAATGACGATTTGACATATTTCAAATGACGTGACATACAATTCTGTGATATAGAACCATTTAGATGCATTAATTATTCATATCTTATTAATTAATTTAAAAATATGAAAAAAATTTCGAAGCTGAAAGTTAAGTTTTTATGACGTTTTATTTCAATTCTATGATGTTAATCACTCTACATTATCATATCATATGTCATGTTATTTAAAACATCTCATGTCATTATTTTTTAGTTAAAAAATTAGAGGAAGTAATTAAAATTGTCGATTTTTAAAATAAAATGACCAATTTTGTGAATCAGTAAAAATAACGAGACTAAAACTACAATTAAATCTATTTTTGAATATCATGATTTATTTTGCATCAATTACACGTCTTATGCGTTGGTGAATGTGAGAGCCACACTTGTATTGCATGCATGTTCTTTTAAAACAGAAACTAACATGCTGATTTACCAGGGGCGCAAAACCGTCAGTTAAAGATGCTGGTGGACATACTGCACTTGAAAGAGCAATGGAAATGGGAGCAATAACTGATGAAGAGCTATTTATCAAGCTTGTTGAATGCCAGTAAAGACGGATCTGGTATATATATTATATGGTGTTAAGGATTTTGTGGATAAGCTAAGCTGTTGTTCAACAATATAAAGTTTTATATGTCTTGACTCTTGATTGTATTATGCCCAATTCACCAAAAGGAAGTTCATTGTCTTTTTAATTTATATGGATGAATATTTCTTTCTATGTTGCAAATATTTTCATTGATTACACAATTTTAAGATAATTGTTTTTCAGATTTGAGTTTTAGTATCGCAATAAACCATTATGTTTTCATATGCTACGATTTTTTGGTAATATCACATGTATTAGAACAAATTGAAACATTCAACCAGCAAGCTTTCAACCCATGCGTCTCATAACTCTTAGCGGTGCTTCCACTGTCGTTGTGAGAGAAATTTTTAAAATATATTTAAAATTCTCCAATGGCTATGTTAATTACCGAATTAAATAGTTTAATGTATATGTTAGTTATCGAACTAATACATCTGTTAAATTATCAAATGTTACAAATTTTTTCAATAGTTGTTTTCTTTCACCAATTGATATGAATTTTTCTGTAACTAGATATATATGAGGAAAAAATGACAAGACAAGTTTCATGTTATATGAGTCAAAATTTATATCAAAAATATTTTTGCGTCGTTTCATTTTTTCTCTAGTATATGAGAGTAACTGAAGAAACTTTATTTTGTAAATTATCATTGATCGATAAATTTGATGTAAATATGCAATTCACTTCAAGAATTCCAAAGTACCATAAAGGAGGATCGATAAATTTTGATTTTAATTTATATTTGAACAATGAGTACTTTTTTAAAGAAGATGAATATTCGCGTAACTATTTATGATCTTGGTGAAAGATACACAATTTTATTTATTTGTTAAGAAATAGTTATTTTTTAATAGTGTTATAATTTTTGTAATCAAAATTGGATGAAATAAATATTTAAAAATGAAACTATATTTGTAGAGATGTTAACCAAACAAAAAAAACTTATGAGAACTAAAATAAAATAAAAAATTATAACTGCAAAGTTCAAAGATATATTTAAATTAAAAAGCAAATATGTAGCATCAAAGCGTCATTTCAAAAAAGCATTATCGATATTAAGTATGACTATAATTCACCATTTTATGAGAGATTCAATCACTTTGTCTCAAGGAAATATTTTAAAAAAATTGCTAAAGAGAATAAAGATGGTAGATCTTGAAAAATCAACATGTGACTGCTCAATTAGAACAATTTGAGTTATCTTGTGCTTGTGAGTTGAAATATTTGCATATGTCTCAGACTCCCATCCTTTAGATATCATCCATATTTTTTTGAGAAAACTAAGCATGGAGCATGAATTAAAAGATGAGAAATCTTTATCACAATATGAATTTCTTAGAAGAATGAGAGACAATGGAATCATACATGAAGACACAAGATATTGTTGGCCAACGAATATTCATAACAAAGGTGCGTGAACTTGTATTTTCACATACAACGACAATGTGTCCACTGCCTGATAAAGTGAAAACCAAATAAGCTACTAAGAAAAATCAAAAGCGAAAAGAATTTGATGTTCCTCGTGATCCTTCATATTGGAAGTATGTGGATGCTTCTCAGGAATCTCCAAAGCAACCATATAAAGTATTTGGAATGCAACCATCCCAAGGATTTTTGAAGCAATAGTCTCAAGGATTTGCGAAGCAACTATTTCAAGGATTTGCAAAACAATCATCTAAGAAGTATTTTCCTTCTTTTATTCACCAATAAATTGATGACATAGTAGATGTATTGTCTAATGGAAATTGTAGTTATCGCTCAATTACAACATTGTTAAGTTGGAGTGAAAAATCATGGCCTTTAGTTCCGACATATTTGGGCAAAGAGATTTATCTACATTGGGATCTTTTTTCAAATGTTTTCTACGACAATTTCTAAAAATTAAGGAACTCATTGATAACGACAAAATATAATGTTGTTCTAGTGTCATTGTCTCGCAATTTAAACACGCCATTCTTTCCATTGAAGGAATCACCATTAATGGATTATTCTCGTAATTCTTTAATAGCAATTGGATTTGTAAACGAAGACCGTTGAGTACTGGTAAAATTTATAGAAAACCCAATACTTTAATAGTAAAGTAATGTTTAATAATAAACTAATGTTTGATACTTTATTGTGCAGATAAAATTGAAGTCTGACTATCCTTTGTCACCCACCTCACATAAATGGAGAGACTTTTGTAGTGATGGTGCTAAGACATAAGAAATAGCTTATGCAACTTAAATATTGGGAACACATAGATATGATATTTATCAAATCATCTTGTATTTCATTAGATGAAGATTAATTTGTATGCATTAGATTGCATCGATTGAATTGATATTTCTATAAATCTACTTAATTTGATACATAAAATACATTATGATGTTTTGTGTATGTTATTTTTTTATTTTGGAGAAATGAAACTGTAGTTGCATAATTAACCCAAAATAAAATAAATCATAAAAATAATTCTATTCATGATACAAATTAAAATATTAGTCATACAATAAAATAAAACTCCAAAATAATATGAACTATTAACAAAATCTACGGATGATCTCTTTGGAACATGCAAAGTAACTCACATAATATTTCATGAACTTCACTATTTGGATTTATTATCTGTATGACCCTCTGTTAAAGAACGTTCTTCAACGAATTTGATACAACAAAAATAATGAATATGAAAATCAAGAACGTTTTGCAACGAAAACGAAGAACGTTCTTCTTAAAACTGAAAATGAACTTCTTAGAAATGACTTGTCAAATTTTATTAAAGCTACTCAAACCTTTTAAAAAATCATGAGATCTCAAGTGGAAATATTTGATAAAGCTGATCTTGATTTTGATACAACTAAAAAACGAAAATATATGAAAACTTTTTTGTGTCGAAAAAAAAAAAGGATAAATGCAAAACTAAATGCTCATATTGTAAGAAACTTGGACATCAGGAATTTGTTTGCTACAGTAAGAAAATAGATGAAAAGATTTAAAGCAAAAGGTTTTTTAAAAGGGAAGATCGCTCTGCAAATAAAGTTGAGCCAATTTTGAAAAATCTATAGAAAAGAGAACGTTCTCCAGGTTGTTCTCAAAACCGAGGACGTTCTAGAACAAAAGCAAAACTTTCTCCAGAAAGTCTAAAAAAAGGAGAACCATCTAGAACTTTTCAAAATCAAGACTAAAACCCCTTAAAAATCAGATTTCAAAATCAATTCCAAGATCAACAATTAAATGCTCTTATTGTCTCAAAATTGGTCATCAAGAATGAACTTGCTATTTTAAAAAGAGATCAAATTTTAAAAAATCTTCTAAAAGAAAATATACTAACCATCAATGACCCAAATAAATATGGGTACTAAAGTCACTACTAACTTATGATTTAGGAACATCATCCAACAATCAAGAAAGAACATTGATACATGGACAAGGCATGCTCAATACACAAGAATTTAAAAGTATGGTGCCTCCTCTCATTACAAAAATTTGGAGTGTCTATAACATTTGAAAACATTAAAGCAAAGGAGATGAAGAAGAACATTTTGGACAACAACAACAAAATGATTATTAGGAATCCGAGATAGATAAACAGTCTCCGTTTCATTCTCCTCATAAAAGCTGGAGAATGATAAAACTAATCGGAAAAATATGTACCAAAGGTATTGTTGGAAGTGTAATTACAGTGATTGATTTGCCTCTGAAATACGGAAATGATATTCAAGTTTCCTTTAAAAGAAGCACATATTCACATTGTACTCTTATCTAATTCAAGTGTTTCTTTGGATCTTATCAAGGTATATCATGATCATGATTACTTCTTAATTCATTCATGGAACACAAATTATTTTCTACGAATTATTCTCTTTATATCCTTAAAATCATTTTTTTAAGTGAACAAATCTCTTTGATCGTTTTAAAGAATTAGTTTTGAAAAACACAAACTTTATTAACATAAGAATGTCATCAGCACTTGACAAGGAATAAATTGAGATGATCAGATTCAAAAAAACTGCTAGAATCACAAAGAGAGAAGATGACGAATTAGCAAAACCAGACAGATCTGAACATTCTTGACAACGTTATGATCATTTTGGGCAGCAACGTAGCATCAGCCTCCAGACTAATAAACATTTTCCAGTATGTTAACATCAATCAAGATCATTCTCCATCATGTTAACATCAATCTCCAACATGTTAACATCATTCTCCAGCATTTATAACATCAATCTCCAACATGCCAACGTCATTCTCCAACATGTTAAACATCAATCTGCATAATGATTATCTGTCTCTAGAATTATTAGATCAGTCTCCAGAATGATTAAACCAATCTCCAGATTGATTATCAATCTCCAGGATGTTCAAGACTAAGTCTCCAGATTGATCATCAATCTCCAGAATTTTCAATAAACATTCTACAACAGTTCATCATCATTCTCCAAGTTGTTTTGGCATAATCAAATCTCCGGATCGAAGAAATATCATCAATAAATATATTTGAGGTATAAAGGATCATTAAACACAAGAAATCTGATCAAGTACGAAAAAAAACGGCCAGTCAAACATATTTCATAAAGTGTTCAAAGGATAAATATTTTTATTCATATATATTGGTTTTGGTCAAAACTTATAGAGCACTACCAACGACTCTTTTGACCATTATTAAATATCCTAAAAGCCTATAAAAGAAAGGTCAATACTCAAGAAAAAATCAGAGCTTCAAGTACTAAACAATTCATTACTCGTTCAATCATACTTGAATTTCTCTCACTCACATATATTGAATTAGTTCTGATTTTTTCCATTCGATTCCTAGAATCATTCTCGTGTATTTCTCTCTCAAAGAATCAAAATTCAAACAAGTGTTGAGCCTTTTCAGATTCTAACAAAACAATCTCATCATTATTGTAAAACTCAAACTATAAGAGTTTAGTATAGTTTGGGCATATTGTAAGAAATCCTATCAATGTTGATGGGTGACCTGATTAAACTCGTTTCTGGGTGGAAAGGTTTTAACTTTGTAACAGATCAAAGTTGATCTAAGCTCAATGCTGTAAAATCAAGAAGGTTCTTTGTTGTGAACACTTAGTAGAAATCTCACAGTTGTGAGGACTTAACATGATCCAGGTTGGGTGAACCAGGATATGTCCTTGTGTAGTATCTCTTCCCTTATCTATTTACTTTCAATTTGATTGATTATCAAGTTAAATACATAAACTGAATTACTGTTTGACTAATCAAGAACGTTCTTCATGTTCTATTTTCACAACTAAGATCAATCTTAAGTTATTTTCTTAAGTTTTCAATAGAAAATTTTAAATAGGAACATTTACCATTCAAACTCCCCTTACTTGTAAATTGACATTGCTACTTTACAATGCTCTACAATATCAAGCACGTCTACTTCATCAAACTTATTCAATTTCAGACCGTGAATAATTACATTTAATGGACCACAATCTAGCAAGTAATTAAAAAAGATAAATAACGTAACAATAAAATAATATATTAAATTTCATTACAAAATTGTGCTTAATATAGTATACTTATTCTTAATTAAAAAAACTTAATAAATTAAATATATTTCTTCTTCCTATACCATGCTCCTCAACTTCCTTGTCCTCTCCTGCTCCCTCATAGTTTATCTATTTGTTTAGTCTCTTCAACATCCTTATCAAATTTTTGGGACCTGAAACCACATATACGATAGTGCCATTAATTTCTCCATTTTTTGTATATTGTTCTAATCACTAACATAAAATAAACATATAAATAATTTGCATGTAAAAGATGAATATATATATTTCAAAATTTCATTTTTTTGAAAAAATTTGTAATTTGAAACTTTTGACGTAGATGAAAGTTTCGAAGATTTTGAAAATCAGTTTCAGAAGTTTTAGTTTGAAACTTTCGAAAATAGTAGAATCGTATAATTCAAAAATTTCAAAATGAACTAAATTTTCAAATATATTTTAAAAAGTTGAAACTTTACATTTTAAAAATTTAAATTTAATCAAAAAATTCATGTACTTGGAAGTTTCAAAATACTGAAAGTTTTATAATAGATTTTGAAAATTTGAAAGCGTGAGTGAGAAACTGAAAGAGAAAAGAAAAACCCTTTACATTATGGTAGAAAAGTATAAAAAGATCAGGTGTATTGGAGGTAAATTTTGCAAACACCGATAAAATGGATCGATCTGGCAGATTCAAACTTTGACATTCTTTGTTAAGATGGACGTTACCATACCCCTTTACAAATAGTGCTCGTCCGCAAGCCATGGACGATGCAGAGGGTAAATTAGTCATTTTATCCCTCGTTACCATCTTCCACTTTCTCGCAATAGTGTGACTTCAATTGACACTTCTTTGCCCTTTGGATCCGAAAATCCCTTATAATATTTAACCCTGAATTTGGTGGGTGTTGAATCGGGCCCCAACAATACTAGGTATGAACCCAAATTTCTATTTTCTCATGTCTTTTTACTATTTGCAGTTTCAGTAACTCTAGAATTTGCTTTCTCTTTTCAGAAATTTAACCATGTTCTTTGAAACCCTAATTTTAAACCCAATTGAAGCTTTTAAACTATTTTAGACAAACCCCATTGCTATATTTGCTTACTCATTATTCCAATTGTTAAACAAAACCAACCTTGTTCTGTGATTAGAAATTTGTGGTTATCTGTTTACATTTTTTGATGTAGTGTTATATATCTCTTTACATGATTCCACTTTTAGTACTGTTTCTTCTGTTGAGTGTAACATGACTTAAAAATTGATTAATTGATATTATCAATAGGAATGCATAAACGCCAATTACCATCATGGATGATGCCCAAGGTTGATTCCAACCATGGAAGTAACTCTGGCAATGTTGTTGAAACTAATTTCTCTACAGAAAATGGAGACATCATTGCAGCCAATGTGAAGAAGATAAATCAAAAGAAAGAAACATCAAAGAGGAAATCAAATTCCAATGCAAAGTGTGAGGTTAAGGGGAAAAAATTAAATTTAGACGAACAGAATGAAAGTGGTGATAATATTATTGAAAAGAAGAAGAAGAAAAAAATTAATGGATCTAGTGATAGAGCTCCTAGACGTACGACAAAGAAACACAAAAATTTGGAGGATCGTAGCCATGATAGTAGTGATCATGTATGTCAAGTTCAAGCATCTAGTGACGATGATATCGAGTTGACAGTTGAAGATTTAGTGGCCATAGCGGAACAGGTAATTTTTATTTTTTCTGATAAGTAGCTTTTACTTTTCTAGTAATCTGAATAGAAATGTTTGCCGATAAATTTTTTTTCTTTGTATCATCATGTTATGAGCCAGTGAATTAAAATATTGCTTCTCAAGACAAAGGTTGATGTGTTGGATATTTTTAATTTGGCCTATCTCAGCTTGAACATTTGAACTTTTGTCATATGCGTGCAGTATGTCAAAGATTATGAGAACAAAGAACCACAAGAAACAACAAGTGGACGGTATGAGCCAAAATGGCAATTTCCGGCCACAACTGAAGCAGGAACTACTCATGATTCCGCTTGTGAGAACAAAAAATCGTCTAGCTTGGAAAGGGAAGCTTTATATAATTCTGCTCCAACAACTGGTGAGGTAATTCCTACAAGCACATCTCTAATAGGTCATCCTGCTCAAGACATGCTGGATGTGTTCTTGGGTTCGTTGTTGAGAACAACCATTGAGAAGGAGGAGAACTGGAGAAGAGAAAATCTGTCCTAGAAAGTTTGGAGATTACCCATGAGTTCACTAGACAAAGTCAAAATGAACTTGTTGGAGAAATGGTCCCCTTGATAAAGAAAAGAAACACTTTGAAAGAGAAGGTGGCTATCTTCTTGAGTGAGATATGTAGATTCATCAGCACACATATACATGCCATGGCAAGGCAATGGATTAGTTATTGCATGACACATAATAATAGCTGCATTTGCAGGAATTAATGTAAATAATAGCATTCTCACCCTAGCTGATCAAAATTCCTTAATAATATTGTTATAGTTGATGTGTTTAGTTATTTGCAGATTGAATTCAGACACAACAAAATTGGATGTCATTCTCACTCTAGTTGATCAAAATTTCTCAATAATATTGCTATAGTTGATGTAAATAGTAGGCATTCTCACCCTAGTTGATCAAAATTCCTCAATAATATTGTTATATTTGATGTGTTTAGTTATTTGTAGATTGAATTCAGACACAACAAAATTGATGTCATTCTCACTCTAGTTGATCAAAATTCCTCGATAATATTGCTATAGTTGATGTGTTTAGTTATTTGTAGATTAAATTCAGACACAATAAAATTGGATGTCAAAATAGGAAAAGCCCAAAGCCAATCCCAGGGAATAGTGAAACTTCTAGAAAAAGAGCTCCAGTATAAAGATCCTCATTAGTACATAAACCGATTGTATACCACCACTGATAAACAAAGGAATAGGCAATATTCACTGGGCCAAGAGCACCCCCTAGTAAAAGCTTCTACAGCCGGTTGACCAAAATGGGCTTTTTTTTATCATCCTGGCGCTGAGTTATTTTCCCACAGGGCCTCCCCTACAATATCGTCACCGCTGTAGAGTTTAACCACCAAGTTCGGGATGGATTGGAGTGGTTCCTCTATGCCTAGGACACTAGAATATTATCTACTTTTAGCCATGTGGGGGGAAAGAAACGTAGGTTTTTGGTTAATATATCGTAAAGAAAAAGTTTATCTAAGACTGTTATTTTTTAATTCCACGGTATATTATGATCACATTCACATCATCTATTGAAGGCAAGTAAACAATCATTTTAGCATCTCAGCTCTTGTATCTCCATGATATTTAGACAGTTTGTCTTGATAACGATGATGGGTGAAGGAAGGATAATACAATATTTATGAAATATGAATTTTTTTTTTTATAGACAAATGTTAGTATATTCATTATTATCTTAATTTTTCTCCTTCACTAAAGTTTGACCCTTGGCTCAAACCAGTTGAGCTATCCAACCTCCCATATGAATGCATTTTTTAAATCTTGGCCATGCTTTTTCAGAATTGATTTCACAGCCCTTTTATATGTATTTTCAGCACTTGTGTCTCTACAAGGATTTCATTAATGTGCCTGAAGAGGGACTGGATAGCTCTGTTGCATTAGTGCATTTGTTTGAATATAAGCACGTTCTTTGTAATTTTCTACGAGGAGAATATCTTGTTCTCCTTCTTTCTCTTTGTACGCATTTCCACTTCATATTTACCACCTATATCTCTGCCCTTAAGAAGCATGATCAATCAGGCCTTGTTCGGCCTTTCGTATAAAGGTTCAGTTTAGTGATCTAATTTTACTTACTGGCTTCACCACGTTAGATTACCTTTAATGTTTTGAGGAAGCTTATATGGAAGCCACCTACTCTGGAAGTGGTCAATGGTGGACAAGGTGAGGTGACAGGCAATTACATGTCGATTTGTAATTATTTGATTTTTTTTAATTTTAGTGTCAATTTGAATCTCTTAATAATAAATTAACCTGTTGTAGCAGATATAAGTAAGCAGTCCATGGTTGGAACTCTTTTTAGATGATTCAAAATTAGATGGAACCCCTTATATAATCATCAGAATTTGGTTGAACATACATTGATTTGGTAGAACATACATTGATAGTTGATCGAGAAAAAAATCATCATCGAAGCTAAAATCATAATAGTAGCAAAAAAGGAAAGGAGAAAACTCCATTGGGGGAGGAGGGAGGGATAAAAGACTTTTAACCCCACCTTCATTTTTGTTGTTTATCTCACTCTAACTCTTTTCTGAGTGACTTTTACATATTGTATCTGAAGTGAAAAAGAAAATTATTTAGAAATAAAGAATAGTATTAATATAGTGTTATTTATCAATTCCTCGAGTTGAACAACAATCAATGCACTAAACGATCGTTGTGCATGCGTCTTTACGTAGAAATTTTGACAGTCCTATTTTGTGTCCTATTTTCTTGACATCTTCTTGAATTTGGTGTCGATATTCTTCGAATGTGAATTTCCGATATATAGAAGGCTCCTTGCAGCCACTTATCATAGTAGTGTAAGAAGGGCATAGGAAGTATGCAATGGAGTATCTTTCCACTTTGTCATTTGCCACCACCTTGTGCTCCACACTTTTGTACTCGTCATTACTCCAGGCCTGTGATTTTCCCAAAGGAAAGACCTTGTTAACAAATGAACCATTGATAATTTGGTAAATGTAACAGATTAGTTAATTATTATTTCTATAGCCAATGGGTTTATTTAATAAAAAAAATTGTGCGATGATACTTGCATCTCTGATTATGGGGTTGAGTCAGTACTGGATGCTGCAATAGTCACTTTGATAATCACTCCATTATTAAATTTTTGTAGTACTAGTGAGTATTGACTTAGAAAAGGGTTAACTAAGAAGAATAAAGGGGCTGTAGTTTTTGCATTTGTAGTCAACGACAAGAGCCATAGTTCTAGTTGAAGGATGCTGCAAATAACCATTCCATTCAGCATCCTTCAACTAGAACTATGGTCGGCATGCAGCATGTGTCATATATATTCCTTTGAGAGAAAAATGGTCGGCATGCAGCATGCATTCATATTGGTTCATAGTTTAAATATATTCCTTTGAAGGTTGGCATGCTGCATGTGTCATATTATTTTTAGTACTACAATTTGTTACCTCCATTAATGGCTGTAGATGTTAGAAATGATATAGTCATTGTGAAGTCACTTAATTTTTTTCAATAATGTCTAATTTTTTGTGGTAGTCAACTAACTTTTACCTGGAATAGGTCTCCAATGTTAACAATAAGAGCATCTGGATTTGGTTTTACAGCGACCCATTTGGAATCTTTCATGAGTTGAAGTCCACCAACTTGATCTTGATAAAGGATTGTGAGGAAATCACTGTCAGTGTGAGGTACTAAGCCAAAAATTTCTTCTTTAGATTTCGGGCAGGACGGATAGTGATTCAACCTCAGAAAGCATGTGCTGGCATCACAGAGTTTTTCAACAGCATCTGTTGGGTGGCCCAAGTTTTCTGCTAGAATGCCAGCCAGTAGCCTAGACACTTCTAGCATAGCTGGTGTAAACTTATTTATTGCTTCTCTGCAGACAGGTTTAGAAACAAATTAGTAACTTCCAGTTCTGTCTAAGGGTGAAATCATGCATGCACAACATAACTGTCTGTCATTTGAAGCAGGTTGGCTCTAGACAACTACATTTTGCTCAGAAGGACTAGTCAGTGCTTGTCTGAGCATAAATTCTAGAAGCCAACCTGTCAAGATCTGTAATAACCTAACAAGTGGTCATTTGGTCTATATTCAAATTATTTGATTTATCTCTCTGAGCATAAAGTAAGTATTCTAGAATGATAGTTAATGAAAAATATCAGTTGTCTATGTTACATATATTAGATACATAAAAATTATGGATATCTTAAAATATTAGTAGTTGATTATCTTTGTCTTACTTTAATCCTCAAACTTATTTTAGAGGAGACAGTTACTAAATAATTATTTAGCTCGGTTCTTATTTTAGTCATCCTGAAGTTGATATTATCATAAACCCATGCTGCAATTAATAAAAAAGAGGAAAATGTTCCTTGTAGTTCGAAAACCTGTACATGCCTATCTTGAAATGTTTACTCATAAGTTATTTGTTTATCTGTTTTAGGAAAGTCTTAGAAGAGCCAAGTGTGATTTTCTTCAAAAAGGAATAAAAAATAAAAAATAGAATCATTATGTTTTATATCATGGTTAGTGCCATGCCATATGCCATGCCTATAAATCAGGTTATGAGATTAAACAATCTCTGGATTGGACCTAATACACAAAAATATGTTTTTTAAGCAATGAAAATAAGAGCTCCAAAGAGGGTGGTGATGGTGACTACTTCCTCACCACCCCAAGGGTGGTGATGGTTACACTCAAATGTCTTTTGTGTTTGTTCTGCATCATTTGACTTTGTCATTGTTCTGTTTTCATGTTGTAGAATTATTATTAAAATATTTGTATGAATTAAACTATGTCAAAACTAATGTGAAGACTGAGATAATAGGTATACCTTAAAGTACTGAATTCACCCCAGCAAGCTGCTTCTGAAATCATGGTGAGAGGAATGTGGAATGCTTCTGACCATGAGAACTGATTTGATCGAGTAGCTGTTGGTGTCCCCCACCTGTATGGGTTATTTAGAAGTCCACAAGTGACCTTCTTCTCAAAGGGTACCTTAAACAACTTCATTTGCTCCTCTCTCATATTTCTTAGTAGTTCAGGGTTTATTCCATGGTTTATCACTTGGAAAAATCCCCATTCTGATGCTGCCTTGCATATTGCTTCAGTGCAAGCCAACCTTTCTCTTACATTAGAACTTTTAAGACCATTAAGATCGATCAATGGTAGTTCACATGCATCCACCACAGAATTATCTTGACCTTTGAAACTTTTAGCCTTTTGGGGTTCAGCCGAATTCTTCAAAAGTGCTCCATAATGGTTCAAGAGTGGTGGGTTTGAGTCAATCATTGTTGCACCTAGTTGTTGTGTATGTTAAAGATAAGGAGCTAGCTATGAGCTGTTTAAGGAATGTTTTGGTAAGTAAAAGAAAGGTGTTGGAGAAGGAGGTTGAGATTGCATTTATATGGTTTGGATTTAGAGTGTGGAGACAGTGAGGTATAAGGTGGTCTAGAAAGTCCTGGAAATGGACAATCACTGAGGACAATCAAGGCTGTCCAAAAAATGACAAATGTCAGATGAATATTGATTTGGAACTCTCTCAACAGACCATGTCTTAAATGGGATACTAAAAATAGTGTGGAAAGGGGAAGTTGTCAAATAACAACAATAAAGGCTTCAAACATTAACATGGTTTCCTCTTTTGACTTTGCTAATTACAAATTAAAAAAAATAAATCTAAGCAGGGGAGAATCCTTGTATTGAGCATTGGTGTGAGTCATATTCAAGGATAATGACACAAACACATGATTTTAAATTCATTTACTATGAATATATTAGTATATTTGATTTCTTTACACTTTTTAGTTTTGACTATTCAGGAGTATTGAAAGAAAACAAGAGTTTTAAAACAGGATATTCTCACAAAAGTGCACTAAAAATTGTAGCAGTACCCTTTAGTAGTTGATCTGTCTTACAATTTATAAATTTTTCAGTCTTCATTGTGTTGCAAAATTTGTTACTATCTTAATGGCATTATCTTCTAACTCGTCTTCAATTCATAATAGGTTGTGCATCTGCAGAAACGGCATGATAAATGACAATATTTTGGTTACTTACTCCCCCGGCTTATAAATGATAAATAATATTCGTTCATTGTGTATCCTTTGAATATAAGTATTGTATATTGTATAAATAAAATATTTATTAGGTGTAACTAATAAAAAAAACTTAAATGGAAATTATTCTTATATTATACATATGTATTTTTTATTGTGTATGCAAAAGTTATTTGTTACTGGACGAATTTTCCAATAATGGTATATAGTGAAATCACATACTAGTACCAATGCTCTTAAATTGGACTACTTTAGTAATTTGTCTCCAAGATGAGAAGAAAAAAATGATAAAGAAAAACAATTGAAAAAATATAAACTTTACATGAGCTCAAGGTCATTACGAGATTTTTTAAAGTCAATGATCAGATTGAGATTGTCAATAGAATAACATGTGCATTCAAAAGAGTCATTGTTAGATCTGCCGATTTGATTGAACCTAAATTGATGTCAGGGCAAGTACGGCCTAATGGGAAATGGAAAAGGACAGGGAAGGAGAGTGGGGTAGTAAGAGTTTCAAGTATTCAATTTTGAGAAGGGTATTTTAGAGAAAAGATGTTCATGTCTACGGTGTATTAAAAAGACCCGGAAGTGCAAATAGTAACCTCTTTCTTTGGTGGGCCATCCTGTTGGTCCACTGTTCTTGTAACTAAAAAATATATAACATGTATCCTATTAAGTAACCAAATTAATCTGTATTATAAAATATAAAATACAGTACAGGCCTGCACCCTATTGGGTAGTTGATACCCCTCCAAGGAAAAGCTATAGATTTAGCTCCTTCAAAACAAATTATTTTCTTAAAACAGTAAAAACTAACATATCAAAACATCAGAATCAGAATTGGAGTCTAGGGTTGATGCACTGTTTTTTGAATGTTGTTGTGTACAACATTCAAACTGTTGATTTATTATCCTCTAAAGTGAATTACTAGTTGGTTGAGAGGAATTGAATTCATAAGAAATACACTGTTACATTATGTACATAATAATGATTTCCCTTCACATCTTACAGAACAGCTGTCATCAGTTAAATATATAATACGGCAAACTAGCAACATATATATACATATATCTAATAATAACAGTTCCTATGACATGACATTGTAGTAAAACAGAACACCAATATTCTGATATCTCTATAAAGCTGCATTCAGATATATTAATCGCTTTCCTATTTTTATTCATTTATTTATACAACAATAGGAGTTCCAAGTTTTGTTTCAAATGGAAATAATCAACCATCATGGAACAGAGTAAGATCAAAAGATGGATTAGAAGAATCTCTGGAAAGTCCTCCTGAGATGTGTATTTGTGAGTTACTTCCTCAATTGCATGTAGCACCACCAAAACAGTTGCATGCCAACATCTCTACAACCATGGATGCAATTTGATTCGTGTAAGGCAATGTTGATGAAGTCAGCACTTTCACACGCTTGAATTGGTAAATACATAAGCCAATCAACTTTTATATCTGATGTTCTATTCAACAATTTACAGATATGACCAAACTATCGTGCTTTTTTCAATTATTTTTTATATAAAAAAAACCTGGTAAAATGTGTACGGTAAAAATGTATGCAATGATTGAAACCTCATAATACTTCTTGTATGGATTTCTTATTATTGAAACCTAATAATACTTCTTTTTTGCGTTTCCTTATTATATCTGTATGGATTTCTTTAATTTGCTAATTGAAACCTAATAATAGAATCTATTACATTGTTGTTAAGTGGATAGTGAATTTTATTTAATCATGCACTTGCACACATAAAACATATGGAAGCATGATTGTAGAGCTTCAAAATATTATGAATACAAGTTATATATCAGTTAGGTTTGAGCTTACCTAAGTTCTATTAGGAAAAATACTTCTTGCAAGATCCTCATTAATGGCTACAGGCAGTGGCGGCATTTGGCTCATTATGCCAGGCATCTCACTCATGCTGCACAAACATATACTGGTGATCTTCACAAAGCTCGTAGTCGAAAAATTCAAATATGAAAGAAAATGAATATATATAGTTTAACTTCATTAAAAATTCACATACTCGTTTAGAATGGTATTAATATTGTGCCTTGTGTGGCAAAAGAGGTCGATGTTGTCCTGCAACTGTTTTTCAAAAAACATAATCATTATTACAGCTTAGCGACTGAAAACTAATTCGTATATAAAAATCATAAGTGAAAGAATAATACAATGACAACATAACTAAAAGAACTTTGATTATTGACATGTTGATAATAAGATAACCATTCAACATCATGTGGATATGACATCTTTCTTCTATCTCTAATAATTTGAACTTTTCCTAAACAAGATTAGAACTAACCATCCACTAGAAAATCTAAGGAGGTGAATGGTTATCACATTAGATCAGTTGTTAAAAATGGTTAAGATATTCCAAATTTGTATAGGGCCTAAAATCATCAGCTGCAACGGTATTTATAAAACAGAACTGATACATATGATAACTGAGCTTTTCACCTTGTATGTAGATAAATTGGCGGTTATTTGATTAAAAGCTTGAGCATTCTGCTCCATGAGTTGCTTCATGGGCCCACAAATTCCTGAACATATACAAGTATTGATATAGTTAATAAAATAAAATAGCAAATATTTATTTCTCAGCTATGAAATGTATTTACACACATTATTAGACTACTAGTCAAGAGCATTAAATTTCAGTCGTAAAGAAATCTACAAAATCAGAAATAATGTGGTCGCAAAATGACGAGAGCTTCCATAGTAATTTTTAGTAGCATAATTTAAGAAAATAGATATGCTAACCATCATATAGTATCCGTTGACTTTGTTCCGTAAGGCGTGACATTTGAGAATATGAACCCATGCTTGGGGGAAGCACCGAATGCAAATTTGTCTGTGATGCTAACTCCACGGGCTTATCCTGAAGAAGCATGACTTTAGAATACTGGTTCTTCAATCAACATTAGATCCTAAAGACATTAATTGATTCAATATATCAAAACTGGAATCCCAATTATGGGATGAACATAAGCATATTTTGTTATTAACATAATTCAGTATCATCAATATACTTGACAAGATAGTTAAGCACATTGAGAGAATTTACAATATATTTTCAAAAATGCTCAAATGGTGTTATATAATTCCAAACTGTCGTTCATTTATTCAGGCATTTTGAAAACAAGGTGAAAATTACTTCAACCAAGCAACCAACATTGCAAAAGAAATTTTATTTTTTGATCTCTTGTTTGTGTTTAAAAGGGATTTATGGATTTATCTTAGATCTTAAAACTTAAAGAGATAAAATATATTTGAATTTCAAAACCTACTTAAAACATCAGGTAGAAAATCACTCTAGATTAACTAGACAACTCTTGGACAAACACTACGTTATACTAAAAATAGTATCTGTACAGAAGCTTCCAAAACTTCACATACTTTTCTGTAATTGATCTTCTTTCCCAGACTATGTTCATCGGGTTTCCTTCGCTTTCTCTGCAAAAATGATTTAAACAGCATTTTAAACTTCCATACCAGGCGTTGAGGTGAAAATCTACATGTGTACCAAAGTCCAATGATTAATGAACTATGCTCATGCAGTGCACAATTTTCATTTTTGTGGATGTTACTTTTTACTAGACCTAGTAAATTTCCAAATGGGAAAAAAATCGAAGGAAGGTTATCTTGGTTAATTTTATTAAGAGCTTACCTCCCTCCGAAATGAAATATAAGCAAAAATGGTATCTAAAAAGTTAACGTATCTCGTTAAAAATTAAGAGCAAATACATCAACTTTTCAAATACCTTTTTTGCTTATATTTCATTCTAGATTAGGTAAGTGATTATGAGACGAAACATAACCTTTAAATAGGGTTAGACAAGTTGTGATCTGCAGTGGCGATTGTAGCCACAATACTGCTGCGGCAGCAACCACAACCATATTCTGGCCCAATCGAAAGTTCCACCGGCTTTATTTCCTTTATTTTTCTGCAATTGATGGAACTGATACCATGATAACAACCAAAACCTAAAACCTTTCCTTTAACCACTGATATCAGCATAACTTATACAACACTTGAGCCAAACTACCATGCAAAACTTGAGCCAATGCAACAATGGCAAAAACTAAAGGTATAGGAGGATGTGGGGTGCATGAAACAAAAAGCTTTAATTGTGAATGCATTAGAAAGTGGAAGTTCCACTATGCATGCTCAATTTCAAAGTAGTTTATTGCAACATGTTCAAGTGACTTTAATGCTTTTAGAATTTAAAAGTTTCTTATGGACTGGACTCAAAGTGGAAGTTCCACTTTCCATATTCAACTTTCAAGTAGTTATTTGCAAGTTGCAACATTAGTGACTTTAATGCTTTAAAATATAAAATTCACTTCTTTACTCATGCATACAGCACAAGTATCCTTCATAGGCATCATTAAACTATGGACAATGGGAAAAATTGTTGAAAGAAAAGGAGCTTACTGTCAACCACCTACACCTCAAAGCAACATCACGAACAGTTTTGTCAGGCAACGCAGCAGCAATTTTGATGTACTTCATGATACTTGGCTCATTGGCATAACTAGTCATGAAACATAACAATCATGAAATCAAAAGGTAATGAAATATAAACTATATATAGTCATTGCTAAAACAGAAGTAATTCTAGAAGAGAATAGCATAAAACCAATCAAATATTTGCAGACAAGCACATAAGAGAATACTTTGGTAGCAGGTCAGTATAAGAAGTTATGAAGCACTGACACATACGCGAATATTGGATACGACACTGAAACATAGACACCGATAATAATTTAAGAAATGGAAGTAATTGAATGTATTTACATGTGTATGCGTTGGTGTCATAGGTAAGAAGACAGTTTGGTCTTATGCTTCCTGATTGGGCTTGCAGACAGACACATAATTAATCCACAAATTCAAAGAACTGAAATTATTTGCATAGGAAAGTAAAAGGTAAACAGTCATTTTAGTCCCTAAATGTGTAAGGCATTATCACAATAGTCTCTAAAAGTATCAAAATTCCAAAAACTACTCGAAGTGTGTCTTTTCTTAGTAATTTATGGGTTAATTCACTAATGAAAGATAAATCCCAGTACCAAATTAATTAACAAAAAGACACATTTAGACTAATGAAAGGCATATTTAGATTTATTTTTTTGTAACTTCGATACATTGTAGACTATTATGACAAAGTCTCACACATTTTAAGGACTAAAATGATTATTTACTCTAGAGTAAACAGAAAACAAGTTACTGTATGTACAATTGTAAGACATCGATGCCAATAAATAAACTAATCAAAAAAAGGTACTTACTTGGCAAGACCCTCCTCCAATTTATACTGTTCATCAAGAGACCATTCAACAGCCAACCCTGTATCATGCTTCAGCCCAGGGACTGAATCAAGAAGAAGTGAAGAAGCAGATGGATTACCACCAGCAGCTTGACTTACAACAGGGTTGCTGTTCATGAAAGCTGAATTCCCAGAATATAACATCCCAGATGAACTACTTAACCCAAAATAATTACCCATTGGAACCATCTCTGACATGCTAGAATTCATACCACCATGCTGAAATGATATTGCATGTCTGCTAAAAGAGGAATTTATATCTTGATTATGAAATCCAGGGTTTGACTCTGCCTCCATCTTTCTCTTTCCTATTTGTATCTAATAATTTTCTCAGATAACTATAAGCCACAAACAGTACCAGCCACCATTTCCAAACAAAAAAGTAATACAAAATTGTAAAAGTCTTAACCAATTCACTGATTCAGTGTATTCGTCCAATTCCAAGATCAAATTTGTTAAGATTCTATTTTCATAACAAAAACAAATACCCAATATCCAGAGAAAGCTCTACATCAAGCAACCATAGATGAAAGCCCTTGAAAAGAGAAATTGGTGATGCCCCAGGTGAATGAAGCAGAACCCCACGAGCAAAACACCTCAAAAATCGAAACTTTAGCTCAAAAATGAATAGCCTAGAGAAAATTAGAGCACAACCCAGAAAAATTAAAATCGGTGTGAAGAGAAAAGAAGAAAACTTGATGTTTTAAAGGAGTCAATTATGGGGTTACAAAGTTAAGGAAAGTGATAAAAAGCCCTAATAACAGCAAAATCAGACGTGTCGAAACAGAGGGAGAGAGAGAGAGAGAGAGAGAGAGACCTTTTTATTTATGCAGCAACTTTCCGACTAAGGAGTATTGAGTAATTGAATTGAATGGTGCTTTCTTTCTTTATTTTTCACTTTCTCTCTATATACTACAAATACAATGCTATTATTATAATTACTGCACTAATACTATTATACACTACTACCATTTGGCATTTGCGACTACTTTCTGAGTTGAGGGGTATGCTTATTTGCTTTGTGACACACACACATTCAATATTCTCTCTCTTTCCTCTCTCTCTAGAGAGAGAGACAAGAGATGGGTTAACAACTCTACCAATAAGGAAGCAGAGAAAGGCAAAAGGGAAAATCCAGTTTAAATAATTAAAAAAGGAGAGAGATAATAATGGATGGCTGTGGTGTGGATCTTGGAATTCACCAACAGTGCGACTCCCAATAAGCATTTGATGCTATTCATTGTGGACTCCACCTTTTCTTTACCCTTCATTACAAAATCATCATAAGTATCTTCAAGACCACATGTTAATCAAATATACAAAATTATGTAGTTAAATTTGTGTATTTAATTTTTTTTAAATAAATATTCATAAGTTAAATTATTATTTTGCTCTTTTATTTTTTTATTGTTTTTTTACATTTTATTTTTTTCTTTAATTAATTTTCGTTTCTTAATTATGATTTTGTTAACTATTTTAGTTTTTCAATTTTAGTCTATTAATTATAATTTTGTTAGTTTTTTTTCGTTAATTTTAAAGCTATTGAATTGATATCATCAGTATAGTTTTGTAAAATCAAATGAAGTTATTAATTTAAAACCAGTACTATGTTTATGTTGTTTCTAGCACTCCTAATTTATCTTATTTTTTATTGGATTTGAAATATTTTGTAGAAACATCAAGTTGAATTAAGAAGCATAAACTTATATTTTTTCAGATCTTACTTTTTTAGTGATTTTGTATTGAATACTTTTTCGGATCTTGTTAAAATAATTTATTTTTTATAATATAAATTTTTTTTGGGTTTGAAGTTTATTGGGTTTTTTGTTGGTTTGTAATAAAAAAGTGTGAGTTTGAGTTTGTTGTTTTCTCATTTATCTCGCTGGTTTAGTTATGAATTTGGATTTAAATGTGCATCGGATGAATCAGTTGTTCTTGTTATTGTTTTAGGTTGGAGAGGAGGAAGAAGAGAGTGACTCATACGATCTAATTAGACATTCAAGTTGATAGGTAGGCTTAACTTAATGGTTTTTCTATTAAAATTGACGGAAAAGATTATAATGACTATTAGAATCATAGTTAAAAGATCAAAAATAAATAAATTTAATCGAGGAACTAAAATAAAACCTACAAAAATGATAACGAACCAATAAAAAAAGTAATTTAGCCATATTTTTAAGATAACTTTTTTATCATTTAATGAGTCTTTGGAAACTTGCTAATAAGACTATTTTTATTTATTTTATTTCATCTTATTACTATTATAAATAAATAAATATGAATATTGAAAAATATATTTAAGTGTAATTGATTTTATAGATTGCAGGTGAAAAACCAAGTTAAATTTATTAAATTGACATTTTTTTAATGTCAGACAAATAACTAAAAACATTAAATATTTTGCATTAAATGAATGATACATTAAAAATAATAACATTAAATGATTTAAATGTAGGTAACTTTTGCTTATAATAGTGATCAAA
>JBBPBS010001017.1:14192380-14214215 GCA_037974835.1 Cicer judaicum
TGAGACTGTAATTAAAAAAATAAATAAAAGGTGATGCTACATTAGTTTTATTTTATTTTGATGGAAAGTGACATTAAATTTTTAAAAAAATACTAACAAATGTCTTCAGTATATTGTTTAAGGAAAAAAAAAACGAAACTTTTGTATGAAAACTAATTAATTTATTACTTTGATATGTGATTGAGTCAAGACAAAACTTTATTTTAAAGTCATTGTTTATCATCTTTATAAAAGATAATTAAATTATAATTTTATCAATAAAAAATTATGTATTTAATTCATATTATATATTAAATACATCAATTTATAACTTAATTGTCACTTAAAAGAAATCCAAAAAAAGTACTATAAAAGTATGTTTTTTTCTTATAATTTATCTTTAAAACATGTAAAAGGAACGATATCTCATAACTTTAATTCTTGTGTTTCTTAATGACTTTATTTTTATCTTTCTCTTAATTAAATTTTCACTTTTATTTAAGTATTTTTTATTAGTTTATTTTAATATCAATTTTTCTTTTCAAAATATGCTAAAGCCATCAACCATAAAAGATAGACATCAATTTCCCATATCTAGGAGACGAGGAGTGTCGTGATAGCATTGATTAGGAAATATGTATAATTTTATTTTTAATTTTTTAAAATGTTGTCTTAGCTCTTTAGAACATAATCCAAAAACATCTTTTCCAAAAAAAGTTAAACAATTATCAATATTGTGTAGAAAAAGCTTATCAATGTTAACTTATCTCTAATCAATTTTCAAAGAGTATTCGCTAGCATTATCCTTTAACTATTTTTATAATCTATTTTTTAATGCAAAAGTAAGAATAGTATTTTATTTTACTATTTGTTAGTTTAATTTAAAGCACGAGCAAGAACATGAGATGGCAATATGACCTTTGGAGCAGTGGCGGATCTTGCTCAAAATATTGGGAAGAGCTACAAATGTTAACTAAAAGATTATAATTGAAATTCATAAAAGTTATATAGTTTTATCAAAGAATCAACATAATATCAATACACATTAAAAATGTAATATGTGAAAAGAAACGTTTACATTGAATTAAAGTTGTGCCCTTCGTTCTCCTAAAGCCTTGAAATTGTCTTGGATGTTTGTCTCCATTTAGGGGATATTTTTCAATTACACATTGTTAGGGACCCCAATTAAGATAGGCTCTTAGAACTTCATCTCTTTGATTCACCGAGTATTCCCAAATTTGGAGACGTTTTCCGGGGTCACGTTCTAAACAATTGACATCAAATTTATTCGCCGTGATTTTTTGAATCTTACAAGGCTGCTTATCTGGTTGAACTGTTTGATCACTAGAAGGATGCTCATCTGGTTGAACTATTTGATTACTAGAAGGATGCTTTTCAGGTGTTGATGTTGAAGCTTTGCAATTTTCAACTTTGTCGGAAACATTCTTCTTGAAAAATGCATCAATTTTCTTATGTTTAAACATTGTTTTACTCCTAAAATACACAACACAAAATATCAAACATGAGATATATAAAACAAAGAGATTCATGTAGGAAAGGAAATATATTTGCAAATTGCAATTATATGGTAGTATAGTATGGTATAAAATAAAACATCAACTATAGTTTGATTCATTACCTAGTGTTAATAATAAATTATGCTATAAAGTAAATAAGAATCAAGAATGATTTTAAAAAATTATATGAATATGTCAAACTCAGATAAAAGACAAACCACATTATATTACATATATTGTAAAATAAAAATAATATACAACAACAATAATGAAGTTATATGTTGGGAGTTTTTGTTTCAAATATGAATTATATACATAAATACATAATGAACTAATGAAGTTAATTGTATTTTCATAATGAACTAATGAATTATATAATAACAAGACTTGTGCATTAATGTTTGATTAGCTTTTGTTTCATGATAGTTTAAAAATATATGTCAATATTTTGAAGATAAAATTTAAATCTGAGATATAAAGTAGCAATAAATTTAAGTTGATTACTTACCAAAAAGCTACGTTGATACTTGATAGGGAGAGTTCAAGTGAAGAGAAGAAGCGGCAGAGAGCAATATGAACTAATTACGGATAGAAGAGGAGGGAGAAGGAGGGAGGGACACGGGAGATGAAAAATTGAAAAGACGGATGTTAGTTTCTCAAAGCCATAAAGGTTTGAGGGATATTTTAGTAATTATTATTATTATTTTAATAAATAGAGAGAGAGGGAGCCGCACATTTAGAAATTGAAAAGGTTAATTTCTTAAAACCACAAACGTTTGAGAGATATTTTTGTAATTGTCACTATTAATTTAATAATCTATTTTTATTATTTATATAATTTTTTCTTTTTAATATAGAGGTGTCATGACACCTGCCCGCTCCTTAAAAGATCCGCCGCTGCTTTGAGAATTGTCAAAGAGGTAATGATCATTATCTACAGATTCCTCCACCCACTTCCTATCTTGGGCTATACCATTGCTGCTCAAGGAATCAAGTTGAAAATCATACCAAGGAATTTCAACTACAAAAAATTAAGAATTAATACTTTATTCGATCAAGACTAAGAACATGTTTGATTTTTGTAATATATTCTTTTTTTTTTTGTTTAGTTGGGCTTTAGTTTTATGGATTACAATTTTACTAATTGTTGAAATTCTTTCTATAAATCATAAAATAACATGATTAAATAGATACTAGACGGTATCATATTCTAAAATCACGCATACATTTAGAGATAATCACTATAGAATAGATTAGAAATACACCAAGAGAGTTATGCATTGATCCAACTCAATTTTCTTTCATGTGAAAAGAAATGCGATATGGACCGAAAACAAATTGGTCGAAAACACACGAATACACATTTGACCAATCAAAACATTGTTTGCCATATAAAATCAACACTTTCACAGGAAAATGGAGATATATGTTCAACACTAACGAATCAATAACATTCGTATGTCTTTGTCTCGTGCCATACATCATTTTTCAAAATTTAATGTACTGAAAAATATGAAACTGTCAAGTAACAGACAAAGTAGAAGGCAAAAATAACTAACTAATGTAATCAATCCAATGTAATCACTATTTTTTAATTTTTGACGCCATTAACCTTTCAAAAATAATATAAAATACAAAATTTCAAACAAATTAGTGGTCTTTTTCAACTTGCTTGAATGGAGTTTTATTTTTTTCTTAAATTTATAAAAACAATACTTACCACCATGATGTCTCTTATGAGAATGGAGTAATCTACCACCTGAAGCCCTATTGCATAGCAATTGTATCCATGTATACTTCTCCATATTTAATTTGCAAAATTTTGTCTTTTGCAAAATCAAAATGTCAA
The DNA here is from genome assembly GCA_037974835.1 of Cicer judaicum. Taxonomy (NCBI): domain Eukaryota; kingdom Viridiplantae; phylum Streptophyta; class Magnoliopsida; order Fabales; family Fabaceae; genus Cicer; species Cicer judaicum. The sequence goes on from JBBPBS010001017.1 coordinate 14,195,726, forward strand.
CTTTTCATTATTTGGGGGAGAGTAAGAATTGGCAATTGTAAAATGACAGTTAAAATAAGACTAACATATTATACTAAAACAACATATAAAATGAAACAGATAGAGTATTTGATAGATTTCTGGAGTCCTATTCCAAAACAACACACTCCCTTTTATAATTAACTTAAATCCAAATGGTTGGTTGAAGTGGATGTAGACTCTGATTAACTCTTAATCCAAACCAACTGATTTACTCTTAACTCAAACAGTTTCAAATAAAGTAAATAAATACTAAAAAGTGAGAAAAAAAAAGATAAAATACTAATATTTTTATTTTGTTTTAGTATATGTTTGGTTTTACGTTTTGATCGATAAAATCACATTAATTCATCGTAATTTTATTAATTTCACCGTGAAATTGAAGATGCAGTTAAATTATTTATAATCATCAAACCATGGCACATTAAATTTAAGGTCACAGAAAAGACAGATATTGGATTGCATTGTAGCATTAGCTATAGTTAGCCTAAGGAAAAAAAGAATAAAAGAAACTAACGATCCAAAACCTGAAAGGATTGGTCTCCACTTCATTTGTAAGCTAAATCTTGGATATGAATCCATATCCATTAATTACCTCTGACCAACATGTACTCACAAAGCAAGATATTAAGAATGAATGTCTTTGCAACATTATCACCTAGTCATGTTTGAAATATTATTACCGTAATTTTGTCAATTTCACCGTAAAACTGCACATGGAGTTAAATTATTGATAACCATGACACATTAAATTTAAGGTTTCACAGAAAAGGCAGATATTGGATTGCATTGTAGCATTAACTATAATTAGCCGAAGGAAAAAAAGAATAAAAGAAACCAATGATCCAAAACCTTAAAGGATTGGTCTCCACTTCTTTTGCAAGCTGAATCTTGGATATGAATCCATATCCATTAAATACCTCTAACCAACATGTACTCACAACGCAAGATATTAAGAATGTATGTCTTTACAACATTATCACCTAGTCATGTTCGAAATAAATAACCAATTCATGAAAAATCAGAATGCATATATAGTCTCTATAAATATTGACTCAGTAAAAAAAAAAAAGTTTCCAATCATATGCTAAGATGTTCTTCCCTAGGCAAGCTTTGAACAGTATCCGACCATCTACCAGGTGAATGATCACTACTATTATTAGATGAAACATGAGCTTCCCCTCTTGCATCTCTAATCATCTTTAGAACTTCTCTCATTGTAGGTCGATTCTCCGGCACAAGCGAGATACATGCCATTGCAATATTCAAAAGAGCCTGAAGCTTCTCTTCAGATGATTCATTGCCCGATGAGGCAGGATCGTCCCCGGACTCAGTCTCTTCTTCGCGCACCGACCGAACCCATCTAGGTATATCCGAACCATGCGCCTGAACAAGGTCTTGGTAGGGTGTTTTGCCTGTCAAAAGCTCAAGGAGAAGGACACCAAAGCTGTATACATCAGCAGTTTGAGTTTGCGACCTGTGAAAACTGCGGCACTCGGGCGCTCTATAGAAAAAAGAAGTGGCACTTGGTTCGTCCATTGAGTCGGGATTGAGGAAGACAGTGAGACCATAATCAGTGAGACAGGACTCAAAGTCAGCACCAAGTAACACATTAGAAGATTTAAGGTTTCCGTGTGTCAAGCCGGGGTTTTGGTGGATATAGAGAAGACCTGTTGCTAAATCTTCTGCTATTTTAAGACAAGATGTCCAGTGAAGAGGCTTTCCCCCACTAGATGTTTTGGATCCTGCATTAAATTACAGTCATTAATTTGTCAACACGTCCTCTGTTAATTAGCTATATCACATAAATATATCAGTTTGAAATCAATGTCAATATGCAGAAATTTTCATTTTACTTTCCTAGTAGCAAAAGAAATCATGAAGGCGTTGTTAACAATTTAGAATGCTATCTTGATTTAAAATGTTTGATTCTTCCAAAATGGTAAAATAACAAATACAAACAATTTCAATCATATCATCAAACCTGCATAAAGAGTAAAGACTAAAAAAGTCACCAGAATTAATTAAATAAAGGAACAAAGCAAAATACACGTGAAGATCCTGCAATTGGCATGATTGGTTACTTTCTATTCTTGGATATAATTATTTCATCATTATTTCTAATTATTATTATAGGATGAAAAGAAAGGCCGACTTGTTGATTTGTTAAATGCTCTGCCACAAAGTATTATATCTCATCCTTTACATTAATAAACAACAGGGTTGCTCCATGGTTACGTATATATAATGTTTATGCTTTATGCTCACCTTTATGCATTCTCTAGCGAAAAGATATCACTTTTCTTTTATAAATATATCTATAACTATAGACAACCGCTTTTAAAATTTACAAAATTGTGGAAGGAAACACCGTTTATGTGTCCAACATCTATCTTTCCTTCACCATTAAGGGCAAGGAGTCTTTAACTTTCACTTCTCTACCTTTATCTTTGTCTCTATCTCTCTTGATTTGTTTTATCTTACATTAATTTCCCTCCATTTTAAATATCACCATGCCTCATATTTTAATTAATTTTTGCTTAAAGTCACTCTACATTTCCCTCCAAAAAGTAGAGTATTCAATTTCCACATATACTTTGGAAAAGAAAACCTGTAAATAGGGATATTATAGAAAGGGACTCGTGGTTTAGTTACCAAAAATTACAAGGGACAACAACAATATAACCAAGAAATCGAATTTATCATTGCCATTGGAATGAACATTTCAACTACCACAACGATCCATCATGTAATGCAATTCTAGCAAGTTATTTATCCTACTTTAATGTTGCAGATATTATTGTGATCATAGGGAGGGAGTGATTTCAGATGAATTATGAAATTTTGGACATAATTTATTTGATTATTTTTTTATGAAACATAATCATTTAATATTAATAAATTTTTGCAATAATTTTACCCTAACAGACAATTTCAACCAATTATTTTCAATAATTTAACAATTATAGTACTAGTTAATTAGCTACTACATGATTTATCAAAGTTAGGATTTGATAATTGTGAAGTACGTAGTTGTACACTAAGCAGAAAGTCGAGGAACTCTCCTTCAATTATTCAACGGTTGAATTGAGTGGGACAACACTAACATGGGGTCACAGTCATAAATGAGTTGTCAGATTCAGATGACACACATACACCCCTTCATAAGGTCCTTAATTACATTAGTAAACAGTACGACATGGAAAGCAACATCTTTTGTCTCTATTATCTATTCACCTAAATCAATCTATGCGAAAGGGAAGCATATATATTATATTGGATATCAGAGGAGGACCCCATTACCAAAGGATAATCAACTTTTAGGACACACACAGTCCACCTTTTCAATCAAAACTAGTACATACATATAATCATCCTTATGTGATTTAAATCCATTCCTACTTAATTATGCGCACAATCCTTTGAAATCAAATTATTATGGACAGGGTTTTGCTGCACTAATTGCAGCACACCTCCACTGTAATGAATCTCAGCCATTAATTTAAGATCGAACGGTTTATATTGCTCAATATATTACAGCGTTAATCAATCTTGGCCATTCATTTGGATCGGACGGTTAAGACAGTACTAGTTAATGAATCTAATCCAAATCCTTATTTCTATATGTACAAAGTAGCTATGTATAATTCATAATTAAATAAATTTGCACACCATATTTACCATAGAAAGCAAAATTTCCAAAGTATATATATTTTGTTTCCCAACCTAAAATTCAACATTATTAAAACAACAAATGAAGACCACGGACTGCACTTCTTAACTCATAAAAAAAGAGAAACTCTTAGGAGGCCGAAAAATTTAGACACACTATTTTGACAATAAAAAATTTAATGATATGCATTTTTGAAATAATTAAATGATACAAAAAATGTAGACATCCTATTTAAACAATAACAAAAAATTAATGATATGTATTTTTAGAATAATTAAATAGTACACAATTTTTTTGTAAGAACGTATAAATATTTTTTATCTAGAGATGCGACGGCCTAAATATTTATCACAATAGAAGAGCGTCATAAGGATTGAAATAATGATAACAGCATCATATATAGTTCAATTCCTTTGCTATCAAACTAACAACTAGCTAACAAATTCAGTAAAAAAACAAACAAGTAACATTTGATATTAAATAAAAAATCTAAACCCCTAATAAAAATATAAGTGAAGGAATGAGTAGCTCGCACAGCCCTTAAATTGCATAGACTATATGAATATAATATCTACTAATGCCATAGGCCCAGTCAATAACCAATAAAGCAGGATTATATACGAATATACACATTTTTATTTGAATATGCAGCGATGAGCAATGTACAGATGTAACTTTTTATAGTGCACACTAACATATTTATTTTTAAATTATTAATTAATACTTTTGTAAAAAAATCATTTATACTATTAATGTAGCATCATTAATTGAAATTTTGGTTCTATAATGGGAGAAACAAAATAGCATACTCTTATTTTCAGACGAATCATCAAAGAATAAATAAGGATAACACAAAATTCATAAACTCATGAACATTGACATAATAAAATTATTACTACTATAATCTCGTAAAATAAAAGAGAGAAAAAATAAAAGAGAAACATACCATGAATAAGAGAAAAGAGGCTGCCATTGGGAAAGTAATCATAGACAAGAAGACGTTCTTCTTTAGCTTGGAAGTAAGCCCTAAGTGGGACCAAATTAGGATGTCTAAGCTTACCAAGTAAATCTATACGTGCCCTAAATTCCTCTAACGCAGGGTACCTAGCATCTTTCAACCTTTTCACCGTAACTATGAAGCCTGATTCCATGACTGCTTTATACGTACTTCCCATAATACCCCTCCCTAATGTCTCAGCTGAAGCCTTCAGTAAATCCTCCAAGCTGTAACCCATTTCTCGATCCCCTGCTCCGCAGAACACCAGTTTCCCTATACCTTCATTTTCCCAAGCAAAACCCCCTTGATTTCGATCATAATTACTTCCCCTACCATCTCCTTCTACTCCTCCTCCACCTCCTCCTACCGCATTTTCTCCTTCCGCCACGTCACCACCCTTACTCCTACTCGAACCCACTCTCTTCCTACGATTCTTACAAATAACCCACACCAAAATTATCAAGCATATCAACAACAACACAAACCCACCAACACTCCCTCCAATTATCTTCATAATTTTCGTACGGTTCGATTTCGACGACGTCGTTTTACCGTTCCCTCCAACTGGACTCATCGCCGGCGCCGTCGGCGGTAACAGAGTACTGTTTATGCATTCACGGTGGATCTGTTCTCCGCATAACCCTAAGTTTCCCGAAAACGACGACACATTGAATCGGATCAATGCAGCGGTCACCGGAATCTCGCCGGAGAGTTTGTTATTCGAGACATTCAAGTACTTAAGCCCTGTTTGGTTGAAACCAGGTATCGAACCGGTGAACAAATTGTCTTGCAAGTAGAGAACATAGAGCCGAGGAAGCTTCAGCAACGACGCCGGAATCTCGCCGGATATTCTATTGCCGGAAATAACAATGACTTTAACTCGGTGGAGGGTGGAAACAGAAGCCGGAAACTCGCCGGAAAATTTGTTATCGTTAAGGTAAATAGATTTGAGGTTGACGAGAGAAGAGAGATTAGGGATTTGACCAGAGAGTGAGTTACCTTTGAAACTAAGAACTCGAAGTTGATCTAAACGGTTCAAAATGTTTGAATCTACTGTTCCTGTTAAGTTGAAAAATTCAAGTACTAGCTTTCTAACTTTTCCTTTGAAACAATCTCTGACTCCTAACCAAGTGCACACGTCGTTTCCTTGTTGTAGCCATGGAAGCTTGTTGTGAACATCAATGGAGGATTTGAGGGCTAGAAGTGGTTGTGAATCGTCTTGTGAACTAACTAGTTGAAGAAACAAGAAGAAAGAAAATATATAGATGATGAAAAATAGAGAGGAAAATGAGAGTCTCTTCATATTAGAAAAATGGGACCCCAACACAACACAAACACAACACCTAGTTTTGTTGTAGTAGGAGTAGATAAGAATAATCAACGTAGTACGGTTGCAATTAGGTGTTGTGTTTCACCTGATTTAGTTTTTCCAGTTCCATAACAATAGCCATTGTTTGCGTGGAAGATATCGAAATTCTTTAATGCATGTTGGGTAGGGTTTGATTCACCTACTTAAATCACCCCCAAAAAGTAACGTTAATTGAGACTTTAGAAATAACAAAACTCTTCAGATCTAGTAACATTTGTGCTTGCTGCTTCACATTTTTCATTTGGTTGACTCATTCTTTGAACAGAACAAAATTGACATTGTAGTGTGCAGAACAGAAGCAATAGCTGTGAATGAATCCATTAAATTTGTGGAGACACTTACCGTGTGGTTTTGTTAATCTTTGGTTTCTCGAAACTGTTCATTCAGCAACATGCTTGCAAAACTCGTCACGGTCACGGACACAATAGCAGAACTCTCACGTGAAATTACTCAGAGACCAAAAACAATAACCATTCTTTTCGTTTCTCTATGATTTCTTTCTTTCTTTCTATGCAGTTCAACTGCAGAAGCATTATTAAACAAACAGTGAACAACTGAACCAACAAGCAAACAAAAATAAGTACACGCTGTAATTTTTTTATGCTATTGAAAATTGATCCTATTGAAAAGTAAAATAAAATAAACAAAACAAATCCATGTGGTAATTTTTGAGTACTAGTACTTACTTTCTTGGGTTGCTCGTACTCATGGAATTTAGCAGTTATTAAAAACTTGATTGAAGTGGGATCCAATACTCTTCATTGGAATCATTGCAATAACTAGTGAATAGAATGATGAATAGAATTGAACACCGACCCAGGCTGAAAATGGTTTGGACTTTCTTCTTGGGAAATTGGTAAATGCATTTAGATGGTTACATGAAAATAACAATTTTTGTGACGGTAACGCACATGGTGATTCCAAATCCAAATGCTAAAACGCTATAATTGAAACTACTCAGAATTGGTATTGTAGTAATAATTTTGAGAGACATACTGCTAGTTGTGTCTGCCCTTTTCTTTCTTTGTTGCTCTCCCGAAAGCTTAAGGTCCCCCTTTTTTCCATCAGGAAATAGGTGATCGAATTGAAGGCTAAAGGGGGAGGGAGAGTGTGTTATAAATGGCATTTCACAAAAAAGTTGAGGTTGAGAAAAAGAAAAACAACTCCTGCCACGTGTTGCAATTAAATAAGCATGGATATTTGTCAGACAAAAAATATGGTTGAGCTCGTGTATCATAATTTATAAGCCATTGACTCTTGCCATCTGTCATATTACTTGCCTTTCCCATAATAATAAATGACTTATTTCACTTAAATTAAATTAAAAAAGGTATAAACAAAAAGTGTTGCTAGTTTTTATAAATCGTTTTGACATTTACTTTTTTATTTCCTAAAATCAATACAAGTCTCAAACTTTAAAAATTAATCTTAAATAACTTTTATAAATAAAGTACTTTCTTTTGTCTTTTTTCCCATCAATTATTAATTTTTATTTATTTATAATTTATCATCAATTATTGTAAAAGATAATATTAATTACCTAAGGAATATGTCAGATTTTGTTTGGTCTGAGATAATTAACATACTCCTTTTGTCAAATTTCAAATATTTTTTTTATCATTTTTTTATCTTAAATAAAATTATTTATTATTTTATAATATTAATATAATTTTTCACTACTATACTTAAAAATTTTATTTCAATTCATTAAACTTCTTTGCTAATTACAATTAATAAAATATTTGAATAAATAAAATTTATTTTATAATTGAATTCACCAAAATTAATCATTTCTTAAGCATTGCATCCAACTCAAATCAAACAATTAAAAATAAGATTGACATAATATTTAGATTAAAAAATTAAAAAGATATGAACTGAGGTCGTATCTTCATTTTGTTGTTGTGTTGGACTAACGAGAGACCAAGCCCAAAATAGTGGTCCTACTTCTATGTATTGAGTATGATCCTCTTAAGATTATCAATAAGAACGACAAAGAAGATAATATACTAGTAGAATTTAAAAGTTGAATATTGATGCTACCAAGTCCCAACAAATACACGAAATTCATCAAAGGACGTCATTATCATCTTTATAATGTTCGGACATGTAATGTTAATTGGCATGAATTTATTCTATCTTTTTGGATTAAACATGGCCTGAAGTAATGGTTAATCAACCTTTTCCTTAAAGGTTATACTTGTTTGTGCTTTCCCTGTGGACTGTGAACCTGTTTCTATCTCTTAAAGAGAAAAACTTCGATTGTACACATTTTCATAGAAGTTAACCGATGTGCCAACTTACTGGTCACTATGATACATACTTTTTATTGGACAATTGTTGAGGATTGAGGAGGCTTCTCCTTGGCTTAAGTTTGCCTATTTTGGACGATTATTTGGAGTTTGCAATGCATTCTGCGAATTTGATCATATCATATGTTTTTATAGGTTTTTTTTCCATCAAGTTGCATTTACGAACAATATTACTCTCTTTTTATTTTGTTAATCTAAAATCAGTGTTTTTACACACACAACACTAAACCAAGCAGGAACAATGATGTCCCCCAAGTTAGAAAATCCTAGTATTTTTCTTAATCAAAACATTTTCATATCTCCATTGTATTAGCAAAAAAAAATTTTTAAATATAATTATCTGATTAATATTTTGATGATAACAAATACAGATAAATAAAGAACAATTATCTCCTAACTATATATGTTAAGTGTACAAATTAAAGCAAAAAGTTATGTTAATAACTATTGAAAGTAGTCTAGATTACAAGTACTTTAGAGATATTCTATTGGAACAAAACGTAAAAGAAATACTACGAAAACAAGTGCAGTAAAACACGTCTCGCTATATAAGGTTTATCATCTGATGACTAGACGAAAGCAAAAGAAACCAAGACTTCACTTCAGCTTGACAACGTAAAGTTTGGTGAAACGTGTCCGTGTTGTTACAAAGTTGATTTTGGATGCGAGTAATGTAGTACTTGGGTTGTCTTTGATAATCCCAAATGGATTATGTTCCTCTGACTCTAACAAACGTAACAAGAATTCTTCTGCCTTTGACAAGCATAACAAGAATTTTTTTGCCCCTACCTCTAACTTCGTTTTGCTCAAAGTTACCTCTGCTAAAGTCTCCCTTTAATGACAAAAACCAAACTCAGCTAAGTCTATCTCTGATGAAGAAAATCAGATTGTGTTAAGTATGCCTCTACTGAAGCGAATCAGACTATGTCAAAGTCTGCTTCTAATGAAGCAAGCAAGTTTGTGCTCAAACTACCTTTGACCAGTTGTCTCTGATAAATTGCCTCTAGAGATGAAACAAGTGCTTGACTTCCTCTGCCTCCAATAAGTTGCCTATTGCGAAAGTCAATGATTTGGAAAAGGTAATACCCATACATAAAGTCAACATTTTAGCAAAAGTCAACGATCAACGTTTTTGAAAAAAATCAACATCGATGGGTGAAAAGTCAACATTGAAAAAAGTCAATGTCTTTGATGAAAAGTCAATGTTTTGAAAAAATCAATGACTCTAGTAAAAAGTCAATGTTGGAAAAGTCAACGATATGACAAGAGGAAAAGATCTTATGCAAACCAGAAATGCACTGCCTCTGATTATCAGCACTGCTTATGGTTAATTAATACTACTTCTAGTCATTGCCTCTAGTCAAGGAATCATGTTTCTGATGTTCTTTTCCCTGGTCAAGTAAACTTGTTTCTGGTCAAGAAATTATGATTTTGGTGCTCTTGCCTCTGGTCAAGAAATTATGTTTATGGTTGTTGTTGATCAAGTACTTCTGCTTTTGATTGTTCTATGTCTTTGGTCAATAACATTTTGCTTCAACCAAACTAAAATCAAAATACTTAAAAGACATTCTAACAGATCTATTGTTAAATTCAAATGAAACACCATGACGAAGGGCACAAGGCCATGCCATGAAGTACACAATAGCATTTCTTTAAGGACACTCAACCATCCCTTGAAGCACAAAGGTAATGTTGTAACTGCTTCTATAAAATAATGTCTATTATTAGCTGAAAAGTAGAGATAACAACTTGCAACATTTTAAATAGAAAAACACAACACAACAAGCAAAACACGTCAAAAAGGCACAAATAAAAAATTATCTTAATAGAGAGTTATTAGAATTGATGTAAATCAATCAAATTGTTTTCACGCACTTTAACGAATATAGGATTGAATATGTAACACCATCTCAATGAGAATTAGAGTCCTGTAAACAAACTTCAAAGTATTTTCATAAACTTGAACATGTATATGATTGAATATGTAAAATCCTCTCAATGAAAGTTAGAATCTTAGAAACAAACTTTGTGTCAGTTTAGATACAAACTTGAACTAGTGTAAATCAACCTGTTAATGGCAACAACACTTATGAACCTCAATGATAGTTTGCCAAAATGTTGAAGAATGGTTCTGACGACAACAATTTGGAAAGGCCGGAGAAAGAATACTCAAAGTCTGAAGGGGTAGAGTAAATAATACTTGTAAAGCCTGAAGATACTAGAGAAAGACTTCTCAAATCCTAAAGATGTAAAGTAAATAAAGCTTGTAAAGCTTGGAGAAGCTGAAGAAATAATACTCCAAGTCTGAAGAGGCAGAGTAAATAATACTTGTAAAACCTTGAGAAGCTAGAGAAAGAATACTCAAAGTCTGAAGAGATAGACTAAATAATACTTTTATTGTATTGTTGAAATACTAGATTAAGTCATCGACAATATTGAGATAAAATCTTTCTATAAGGGGGTGACTAGATGTAGCAACGGTTGTGTTGTGATTGTGAACTAGTATAAAAATATATGTGTCTTCCTATTTCTCTTATCTTAGTTTTGTATGATTCAATTTTACTTTCACTTTATAAGAGTAATTTGAATGTTTTAATTAAAAAAAGACTTAATTGCAATTTTAGTCCTCTTATTTTAGCTGAATCGCGAAAGTAATTCCCCCATTTTGTTTCTCCTTAGTTTTGGTCCCCCAAGCAGAATTTTGGTCCAAAACTTAATGAATTTTTTTTTTTTTTTTTTGCATTTATTTAAGTTACATCATGCCTCAAAATCTCATTTGGAACAATTGTACCTGAAATATATGATCATAAATGGTGTAATACGACTTTAAAAAAAATGAAATTTTATCAAATTTTCGACCAAAATTCTGTTTGAATGACCAAAACTGGGGAGAAACAAAATGGGGGGACTATTTTTGCGATTTAGCTAAAACAGGGGGACCAAAACTGCAATTAAGCCTAAAAAAATATATGTGCAAAGAAGTCGAAGTATAATTTAGAAATGGCATAACACAATTCAAACTTGTGTTTTCTAGTTCCTTCACATTGTTCCATTTTCCTTTATTCATTTATATGCGTAACACTGCACTTAGAGAACCAATTATATATTTTCAATGAATTTGAAGACCATCACCTATTTAGAGGGTCAATATCATCACTCATGAATGTACCACCATCCATTAAAGGATCTACACCACCATTCATGAATATACAACCACTTTCATCTTTGGGAACACCACCATCTATGTCGGGACAAACTCCTGGACCACCATCTATTAGAGTGCCATTTTATATGTTTGCTCAAGAACAAATATACTAGATTTTATATATTTTATTCATAATATAGAGTAGTAAACCTACGAGTGAATATTTGAATATTGAAGCAATTGAAGAATAAAACATTTTGAATCATTTGTGGCTTGTTGTTGTTGTTTTTATATATTTTGAATGATGTAATTGACATGTATTACTTATTAATCTCTTTTTGAATCATTTAGATTATGTAATTGACGCTTAATTTAATGGTGTTATGGTATATTTTATATAGTTTAATTGACACTTATTACTTAATAATTGAAACTTAATTAGAGTTAAATGAATCTCATTAATAGATTTTAGTATTTAGTTTATTTTGAAAAAGTATGTCATATGAGTTAATTTATTTGTAATTGTAATCCATTGGAGACCTATTTGTTTATAAGCTATAAATTTCAGGTACTAAATTAAGTACTTTATATTTTTGAACAACAAAGTTACATAAACACATTCAAATTAATGTATTCCACAACAATAGTTTAAAATACAAAATATAAACATTATTGTCAAAATATACTTCAATATTTTGACTTCATTCCTTAATGATTCAATTTTGTTGATCAATCTTGTCTTTCACACCTATTCATTGTGATGGTTCTTAGATAATGACATTAGGTTGTTTATCATTCTTGCTTTCCAAACATCATCAACTCCATTGTTCTTATATGAGATTTTTTTTTACGAAACCGTCAACTTTGCCTAACAATTTTGTCTTCCACACATTTGTTTGTTTTTCATTAAGCAAACTTAGTACATCAATCCATATAAAGAAGTTGTGTGTGTATCATTATAAAAAAATTTAGAGAAATCGATGAACAAACTTTGAGATAACAGTTGAAAAAATAAAAGACAAACAAAATTGGAGAAATTACATTTGACAAGGGGTATGAAAAGAATTATCTTCTAAAGTTCTTCTTAGTTGTAGAAATTTTAACAATTTCTTTTTACTTTGATATTTGAGAATCAACTAATTTAAACTTTCATCTGTGGAGGAATAAGAATAACTAGTTGTTGATTTTTCTATTTTTTACGATTTGAACACATGAAAGAGGAAGAAGAATGAATTAGATAAATGAAAATTTTAATAATAATAAGATATGAATAAAAGCAGGAAAGAAGAACAAGAATGAATTATATAAATAAAGATGTTACAATTACAATGATAAAAGAGTTTCAATTAAAAAAAATGAATTTAAATTTTATTTTTAAAATTTAACAAATTAACATATTTCTTAAACGATAATCCTTAGGTAATGTTTGACGTCAACTTCACATATGGAATATTTATTTTAAAAATTAAGAAGATAAGTGTCCGACCTTAAGAATTTAATATTTTAGGGGTCAATTTGGTGATTTATGAAAATAAAGAAAAAAGAGGGGATGATCACATGGATGAACAACGAGGCGCATCCTCAGGCAGATTTTTCGCAACGCAGAGAATCAGGCCCGCGGGACATCAGCGGAAACTTCTGAAAAGCAAAGGACTAATTTTGATTTTATTAATAAATTTAAAATTAAAATTGTAAGCATTTTTCCTTTTCATAGCAGTCAACAAGTAAGCGCTTTCGCCTACACAACGACAAACACACTGTGCTGCGCTATTCTCTGTTATCACTCACTCCTCAATCGAAGAACTTCGATCTTTTGTTTTGGCGGGAAAACGTAGCAAGTAGTGATGGGAGTTTCAGAGAATTACAAGGGGTTGATACTTGCGGTATGTTCAAGTGGATTCATTGGTGCTAGCTTCATCTTGAAGAAAAAAGGTCTTAAACGTGCTGCTTCACGCGGTACTCGTGCAGGTTCACCTCCTTTTTCATCAAATCAAATCAAATCAAATCAAATCATTTTTTTTCAATTTAAATTTCACGCTTTCTGCTGATATTAGTTATTTGTTTTCATTACATAAGTACTGCATTTAACAATGATCATTAGTTTTGGGTAGTAATACATTGGATCAGATCCATAACATGCTCAATCTGTTAGTGTTGGCGTTAAAATTGAATCTTAAGTTTACACTAAAATTCAGTATGCATACAATTTTCATTTTTAATAAATTCTGATCTAAAAAAAACCTCAATGCCGAAGGGATTATCTAAAAGAAAACTCAATGCCAAAGTTGTTTTTTTTCCGCATCCATTTCTAGAGCCCATTTGTTACCATTATTTTTAATTAAAATAATCACTTTTAAGAATTTTCATGAGAAGCTATTTTAAGTAGCCCCTCATAAAAATCATTTTTTTTATAACTGATTTAAAAAAAAAAAAAAAAAAAAAAACGTGAGTTTCACTTAAAACTTCGGCTTTACTTAAAATTCTCTAACAAATAATCTGTAAATTATTGAATGTGAAAATCACTTATTTTATAATTGGTAACAAGCTGGCCCCTAGTCTAACATACCTAGATTGCTAAACGTGTTTTGTTTTATGTAGCACTGGCCATGGTTACATTCAATCACTTCTGTTTTGTCAATGTGTCTGTCTCGGTGATGTATTATGTATGTGTCAGTCTTTCATAGTTTGTTTCACTTTTAGTCTAGACATCGGTCGGAAGTTCCCTGAAGCGGATCAAACTTACCATTGCTGTTGCTGCTACTGCTAATGTGATGTATAAACTACCTTCATTGTCATTCTTGCTTATGATTTATGTATTTGAAATTTGCAGGAGGTGGTGGTTATACTTATCTTCTAGAGCCACTATGGTGGGCTGGCATGATAACAAGTAAGTATAGCAATGCACTTTCTCTCTGTGGTATTAGGTTTGATTTGAATTTTTGAAATGAAACTCACATGGATCTTGAACTATTTGCTTACAGTGATTACTGGGGAAGCTGCAAACTTTGTGGCTTATATTTATGCTCCAGCAGTTTTGGTTACTCCTCTCGGCGCACTTAGCATCATTGTCAGGTATTCGTGATTTAATAAACAATTAGAATTTTCTGGTTGAATATTTTGATTTTACAGCAGAATCGACTAACATATCCAGTATATATTGCTAGTTCTGTTTTGGCTCACTTCTTGTTGAAGGAGCGACTTCAGAAGATGGGTGTGTTGGGATGTGTATCCTGCATTGTCGGATCAATTGTTATTGTCATCCATGCACCACAAGAACACACTCCGAATTCTGTTCAAGAAATATGGGAATTGGCCACTCAACCAGGTTGGATTGTATCTCCATTTTAGTTTACTCTTAAATTAATTTCCTATTGAGTTTTTAATTGATATCTTTTCCTTTTCAACAGACTTTATGATGTATGCCGCCGCAACAGTTTCAGTAGTTTTGGTCTTGATTTTAAATTTTGAACCTCGATATGGACAGACGAATATGCTGGTCTACTTGGGAATCTGTTCATTAATGGGCTCCCTCACGGTAATTATGTCTGTACCAATTATGAAAACAAGAAGTCTAATATTGAAATTCAGTGCATGCACTTAACTGTATTTTTGTCTGCTCATCAATGATTTTTTTAATATTCAGGTGGTGAGCATAAAGGCCATTGGAATTGCAATAAAGCTTACACTTGATGGAATAAGTCAAATAGCTTATCCCCAAACTTGGTTTTTTGTTATAGTGGCCGTGATATGCGTCATTACACAGTTGAATTACCTTAACAAGGTGAGTGCAGCAGAATTTTGAAATTCAATTGGTGCAGCTTAAAACTGAAACTATATGTTTATTTAACGTACTGGAGGCAAATTTGGCCTTGCTTTTGATGTATGATTTATGGTTTCTTACACTAGTGTGGTTTCACCGGTCAAAGCTTATTCTGTTTCTTTAGTTGTTTTGTAAGAGGAAAACTTATCAAACACAGTCACATGGCTGCTCTTCTAGTTTTAACACAGGTGCTAGAAGGGCTGATCTTTATAAATTAGGTTAGTCAAGAATCAATATAAAACTCAGTTGGCTATAAAGTGATGGCTTGCAAGTAGAAGTCTTTCCCCTGCAATCCTTTGTGCATAATAACTAAAAAAAGCTTGTCATGATTTTCATCAGGTGCGGGTCAATAATAATATGTTTCCAAGAGAGGCCCTATTTTATTTGTTGATTACGTGTCAGCTGTTCGTAAAATGATGCACTCACTTGATAGGATACCAGGGCAGCATGGAGTAGGGCACATTCTGAATTTTGACATCTATGTGCATGAAAAAATTGATGTTTTGAACTGGATACAAATCGAGAAAACATGGCATGACCCATTGCAATTAATACGTAGAAGCTTAAAATGCAATCTTTTGAACAGTTCGGTCCTTGTTTGAGTGATTACACTTATTGATGTGGTTTTTCATCCATATACATGATCCAAAGTTGTATTATTTTAACCAAGTAACCAACACATGTTTCAAGTAGTGAGGAGATTGGTTTTCCTAAGAAAAAGATTTTTCCTCTTATATGTGTTCATCCCAGTTGACTCAGATCAATTAATCGAGGTCCAATGTGACTTTTGGGAACTGAGGGGTTAGACAAAAAGAAATTTCATTAGTTTTGATATTAAGTTGCAAACAGAGGAACCTGATTGCAGTAATGTTTTGTCAACTGATATGTATCAGCTCCTGCGGACATCAATTTTCTTATTGTTAATCTGTTATATCTTTAACTCCTTATTCTTGAGTATATTTTGTTTCACATTCAACTATGTTTCAGGCCCTGGATACATTCAATGCAACAATCATTTCTCCTGTATATTATGTGATGTTCACAACTCTTACAATTATTGCAAGTGCAATAATGTTTAAGGTATATTAATGGATTCATGTTTCTTGGACTCTTTTGGCAATCTATCATACCTTTCATTTGTTGAACACTGGAATATGAAAAGCCTGACTTTTTTCTTTCATTGGTTTCCCTTGCAGGATTGGTCTGGTCAGGATGCCAGCAGCATAGCCTCTGAGATATGCGGATTCATCACCGTTCTTTCGGGAACAATCATTTTGCATGGGACTAAAGAACAGGAAGAATCCACTAGGCAAGGTATAACATGTTACTTTCAATCATTTCCTACATGTTTGCGAATGCATTAATAGTCTATCTCACGAACCACCATGATTTCTCTATAACAATTGAACCTGATGAAGTGACTGTCTGTTCACTATTTGGAGCAGGGGCCTTGACGTGGTTTATCAAAGAAGATTCGATAAAATGTGTTGAGGATGAACATCTGATCGTTATAAATGGTTCTGATTATCTTCAAAATTGACGTTTCCTTCTGAGGTTGATGGGAAAGGGAACATATTCTTTAAGCAACGATACAATGAAACGTGCCTTCCCATGGTTGTGACGTGGTGCATTTTTGCGGTGGTGATTGCTTGTTCTTTCATGCTGGAGCTTGAATTCAAGCACTCTATGGTACTATATTTTTCTGAGCATTTCTTTGGCAGCTATTCTCTGGATCATCTCAAAGCATTTCTAGGGTTGCTGCTCATTGCAACAATTGCCATTAATTACTGATCTAGTTGTATATTCTATTATTCATGGTATAGTCAATGTAATTTTTCTTTTTATTATTTTAGTAGATAATAATCAATTGTTTATATGTTTCAGTTTATAGTTCTCATTTAATTATAAGATATTTTTTCGTTTCTTTTATTGGATATGATAAATTATATTGCTTCGTTGCTTCCCATTTAAAATGTTGAAGATGCTGTTATTCTGATCTTCTGCATCAGTTCGTTGGATATTGTTTTGTGACTGTCTTTTTTTAATGTTTTTTGTTGCTTAGACTCGAGCATTAGCGAATAAATATGACCTAATGGTAATTATGGTTGACCCAAAACACCTAGTATTGGCGAGTTTAACCTGCTTTTTACATGGCATCTGTCATTTGAAAATATATTTGTTTCTCACTGATAATGGGGTGTGTATATATCTAAAATTATCTATAAGTTGCTTTGATTCCAAGCGAACTAAGGGAAAAATTGATAATGTTATCAGGATATGCCTTTTCTGATGTGAAATTAGGAGTCAATGAATTTAAATTCTTTATAACTTCTTTTTTTCACTAAATTGTAATAAGTTACTTAAATACTGAATATTTTTTTTTTAAAATATTTACTCACTCACAATTTAATCAAAAGACAATATCAAAACTTCCAATTTCGTTTTAAAGCTAAATAAAATACATATTTAACAATTTAATTTTGAAGCATTCATCCTAACCACTTTTACAAATAGGCGGTTTATATAATTAAAGCAACATATATTTATAATCTTGGCAATACAAAAGTACTATAAGTAAAGGCGAATTGTTTCTGTGAGGGTAATTGCCCCATCTATATATATTGTTCTTCTACGTATTTAATTTTTTTTTTTTTTTTTTATGATTTCGTCGTCTCCTTGTGAAGTTGTTTTAATTTACCACTTTGTTGCAAGTTGTTTTGATTTTTTATTTGTTTAGTTTTAAATTAGCAAAACAATTTCAGTTTAGTGAAAATTCATTTAATTATTTTTGGGTAATCAACGTTGTAGCTTTGAATTCACAATTATTTCAGACACTTTAATTTTATCATATTTGTAGGCATTTTATCATTTTATACTATTAATTTAAATTTGTTCTTTTTTAACGACTTTAAATTGTATTGTTAATTGATGCAATTTCTAGTGATTTAAATAAATAAATATTATTTTTTTACAATTAAAAAAACTAATTGTTTGAACCTGTACCAATTTTTAAGTAATTTATATTTTGTATTTATTTTGACTTATGGATACCAATACCAACTCTTTTTTATTCGGAACGTAGAATACATTTATTTATAAATACTAAAGAGTTTACTATTTTTTTAAAATCTCTAAATGGGTTCCTTTATTTCTTTT